>CM046036.1:25717570-26015416 GCA_025215565.1 Flaveria ramosissima
CTTGCTACTTAGTATATTATTATCAACTCTTAGAAGAGATTATACTTCATCTGTTCCAAGTGTGTTTCAAGTGAGAATTAAGAGAAAAACTAAGTGTTTAAGTGACAAAACCCGATCCTGCAATTGGTATCAGAGCTTTTTAGGCTCTTGATTGTGAGATCTTACCATCCAAATCAACCTGGTTTTTCACTCCTCCTTACACCACACTCAAAATGGCCCTCAACAAGTCTGAAGTAGAGATGGGGACGATGACTAAAGCACCCATCATCACCCCTGAAAACTTCAGGTCATGGAGCAGACGCATGGAAGGCTTCATCAGGTATCAAGACAGCAAGATGTGGCAATCTATTGTCAATGGTCCGTACAAACCAAAGGTGGCAACACCAGGTGGAAACAGTGCCATGATAGAGAAAGCCGTTGAAGACTACTCTGATGAGGACCGGAAGAAGCTAGACATTGACAGCAATGCAATGACTGTTCTCGTGACTGCAATACCTAACTCCATCATGGTGGGGTTTGAGCATTGCAATTCTGTAACATCCTGTATTTTTACGTTAATTAAAAGTTAACGTCGTTTAATTGTAAGGACTATTGTTGCCTAATATGGAACTCATGAGTTACTAATGCTCATTACTTTAATTTGTCTTTTAATCCTTAAACTCGAAAGATTATAATGATAATTGTTATATAATTAATAATAATAATAACAATAATGATAATAATAATATTAATAATAATAATAATAATAACAATAATAATAATTAAGTATAATACATTTAATGGTAATAATAACAATAATGTTAACAATAATAGTAATGATAATACTAGTGATAATAATATTGTTAACTATAACATTATAACAATTTATAAAGTTGTTAAACTTAAAAATGGTTAAAAACTTGAGTTACATAAGTCTAGGGGGTTGTTATGTCAAATTAGAAACTTAAATGAAAAGTTTACATATGGAATAACAAGAACTCAAACCGCAGGGACCATTTGTGTAATTCGGAAAACTCAAACCCAAACTCATCTTTCTCTCTCCCCGCTAATCCGGTCGCCGGCCGGCCAAGCCCAGCGCGGCTCCGGCGACCTCTAAAACCCCCAAATTGGATCGATTCATGACCCCAAACCGCTTCACATCTCTCCTAGAACACGTTTCAAACCTGTAAACAACAATTATGCACATTTAAACATCGTTTACAAAGCTTAATCGAGTGTAGTAACCGTAGCCTTAAACCTTAGAGCCGTTCGAAAATTAAGACTCCATAATAATCCAATTAATTGAACCTAAACAATCATCTATCCATCTTTAATCGTATACAACTTCCAATTTCTCCTAAAACACACAAAAACATTGAAATCGATTACCACCTTCACCGTGGACCTGCAACCCACACGAAGACCTCATCCCGAGCCTTCTACCCCACAATAGACAGAGGGCTTTTCATCCTTAGAGCCCTTAGAATCTTTCTGTAGAACGAATTCGGTTTTCATCAACAATTGCAACCTGAACGAGCCTGCGACATAGCCGCGACCTGTTTCTATTTGTTCTTCATCGATTCATTTACAAATCGGGTAATTTAACACATACACACACTCGGTTTCATATGGGCAATGAAAGCCCTAA
The DNA here is from genome assembly GCA_025215565.1 of Flaveria ramosissima. Taxonomy (NCBI): domain Eukaryota; kingdom Viridiplantae; phylum Streptophyta; class Magnoliopsida; order Asterales; family Asteraceae; genus Flaveria; species Flaveria ramosissima. Next base: position 25,719,198 of record CM046036.1, read on the forward strand.
GTTTAATTCCATTAACAACATCAATCTGATGTTCAATTTGACTCAATTCGATTCTAGGGTTCTTAGTAAATTGGGGGATTTTTCAATCAATGTTTTTAAACATTCTAAAGGAGCTTTAAACCAGATCCGGGCTACTAGCCCAACTGGTTAACACTCTATACTTGCAAACCGGAGGTCTGGGGTTCGAACCCAGCCTCCATCAATTATTTTTTTAAAGGCAATTTTATATATTTTAGATTTCAGAAACAATATTAATATGATATTAAATCTAAATAAAAATTAATTTACTAATAAAAATATTTGTGAAATTGTTAAACTAATCTTAAAGGTTTTAAAACTTATGATTTTGAAATTAACTACTTTAAATAATAACAAGGATTATAAAATATTATTAATTATTTTATGTAATTTAAATGTTATAAACCTATCATAGTTCAAAAGTGGATTATTTTGAAACATTATAAATCTATATATTAAATAAATAATTATTTAAATAGTTCTTTAAATAATCATTTATATAATTAGTTATGCATCTATTCATTTAACCATATGATATCATAATTAGTTTATACATTTATTCCTTAAACTATTACTTAGATTCTTGAAAATTTATAGGACGATATGATAGACTATTATTCTTTATCTAAGGCTTTGATATTATGAGACTCTTATAAGAAATCAATATAAAATGATTTTAAAGAATTTTGGTAGTCATTCAATTATCTTTACCAAATGTTAGATAAATGATATTTAAATTAATTATTTCTTTCACACATCATATTTAATCTTTATTAAATTAATTAAATTAAATCATTGAATCATTCACTATCATTTTTGGTCATATACCCTTTTTATTAAACCAAAACATAAATGATTGTATTATTATATTTATTTGATTTACTTATTAAAACCCCCAAATTCCAAACAAAACCCTAATTCGTATTTAGTCGTTAATCTTTTCTTTGTTCTAATTCTGAGACATCAACCGTTAGGTTGAATCGTGAAGAAATCATTGGAATCATCTTATCTTCCTATCGTTATCTTAAGTGTAAATTATTGCAAGTGAGTATTTCTATACTCCTTTTTATACTTTTACACTTTGGGGTTAAACATGTTACTTTATAAACTTTGCACTTGTAAACACGTTTGATTCTTGTAAACTTATGGCATTTCACCTGTGTGTTGTGGTTAGTTGAACTTTGTAGCTACCATGTAATGTCGAATATATGTACAATCATTAACTATTGCTAGCCTAGCGAAGTTATAGATCTATGGGCCAGACAAGCCTGCTTGGTTGATCCAAGTACACTTAGCTAATCGTATATACTTTTAAACGTTTGAGACTTGTAAAACTTTGTCGAGCTTTGATTGTGCATTCTGTCTTACATCCCTAGTTACTTGTTCTCTAACTTACAACATGAATTGCCATCTTTTATATACTTATGTATTGCAAACTATGGAAATCTCATCAACATTATTGTTGATCTTTTATTTTTAACATGTTTCAGGAAATACTCAAGTTTGATCACCACTTTTGAAGCTTGTTCACACCTAGGAATGGACCTAGTTAAATAATGAACTAATTTGGCTTGTTACAACTTATGTTTTGTTATTTACTTTCTTTAAGACTTATTCTTGTAATGTACCTTTCAAACTTATGAATAATATATTTTGTAATTAATAATAGCGTTATGTGGCTGTGAACGATCTTAACTCTCACTCCTCGACGTTTCCGCCATCAAGGTTGGGGTGTGACAAATTCAGCCAAAGAACTGTTTGATGCGCTTGCTCATATGTACTCCAGCTCCAATGACTCCAAGAAGGACTCCCTGAAGCAGCCGTTCGAGAACTTCACCTACATTGCTGGAGAGACCCTCAGCTAGCAATACTTCAGGTACATGGACCTTATTTCCCCCCTTCAGTCTGTGGGAATTGCCCTTGAACTTAGAGATCTCACAAGAATGTTCATGAGTGCACTTCCTAATGAGTGGACGTTCTACTGTGTCTCTATCAAGAGGACAGGAAAAACTGAACACCCTCACCATGACAGAACTCTATGGCATCCTTGATGGATACCGTTTAGAGATGGAGAGTAAGAGAGGCCATCAGACAAGCAGACCCTTGAGTCTTCCTGCTAGCAACACTTTAATGGTTGTTAAAGGCTCAGGACCCACCCAACCTCAACAGTACCTGACATACACCCAGCAGCCATCCTGTTCTTATGGGCCATACATTACATTCCCTGAGACTCCAAGATCTCAACAGGCTCAGCAAAGTTTCTTTCACGACAGCTGTGCCTTTGTCTCAGGAAATTGGCACTCTAGTGACTATCAGTATTGCTTTGATGACCTAGAGTGCTTCAGCCCAGATGATGTGGAATATGTGGACATAGTCCAACAAATGGCTCCGTTAACCTATAGAGCTAAGAAGTTCTTCAAGAGAACCGGAAGGCAATTTTCCCAAAACCTAACCAACAGCAAATTTGGGTTTGATAAGACCAATGCCAAATGTTACAACTATAACCAACTTGGTCACTTTGCAAGGGAACGCAAGGCTCGCAAGTCAAATCCAGGAACCCTACAGGCCTCCACACATCCCTCTACACCGAAGGCCACTGGAAAGTCAACTAAAACAACTTCTATGGCTCAAGAAGTTGACTGGAGCTTTATGGTACAGGATGTGACTCCTGCTCAAGCACTCATGGCTGGAACAGATGACAATAAGCTATATGAACATCTCTGTACTCCTGCCTGTATTGCTAAGGTTAAGTTATATCAGGACTACAATATGGAGATTAAATCTGATATTGAGTCTCTAAATGTTTTAAAATATGATTTTAAAAGGGTTGAATCTGACTATTAAAGAAAAATTGAGGAGTTTGAGAAAACTGTGTCCTTGTTAAAACATGAACACGCAAATTATAAGACTCAAATCAAGGATTTAATATCCAAATTGTCTGAGGCTCAAGCCTAGCTTGTCACAGCTGAGGCTCAAGCCAGGAAGTATGCTATTTCTAAGCAAAACTTCCAAGCCATTCTTGCATCATCCTCTCACTTAAAACTTTGTTACCAAAACAAAGGTGGGTTGGGAACCAATGAAATTGCTCCACCATATTCTTATGAATCTATAAGACAACCAAGGTGTGGTACTAAAGAGCAAAAGGTTTCATCTGCTGACCCACCTTCTTATGAGTCAAAGAGTGATGCAACCATGGATACCATCACAGGGAAGAACCAGGTAATTTTACCCACTCCTACCGGTGATGATCAACCCCTAACCACCAAAGCCAGAAGAAGTAGAGCTAAGGCAGCCAGAAAAACTGCCAAGAAAGTGGCTGAGTCAAAGCTGAAGATAGATCAAAAGTAAAAGGGTGTATTCATCTCAGCTGGATTCCAGGTGGTAGGTAACTCTGATTCAGGAAATGGGGTGTAGTACAAGCACTCATGTCCTACCAAAGGATCATAATTTAAAGGGATAGGTTGCTGATAAAGAGAAAAAGAACAAGAAACAGCGATCCTCAAGTTCCTAGAAGATTAACATTGCATGCATAATGTGTGGTTTGCAAAACCACATGGCCAAAGATTGTTACAATAATCCTGCTAGCACACATTATGCAAACAATGTAAAAAAGGAAGGATTCAGGAAAGGTTTCTCATTTGAACCTTATCAAATGGTTCAAGTGATGAAAAAGGGAAAGCTTGTTTCCGAAGCAAGGTTGCTTTCGGAAGAAAGTCCTTCTTCCGAAGGAAAAATGGCTTCGGAAGCTAAAGCTGTCAAGACTCAAAAGAACAAAAGAGTCCCCTTGAAACCATCCCAGAAGAAGACTACTTCGGAAGAAAAGGTGGTGAAGGTTTCTTCGGAAAAGAAAGAAGCTTCGGAAGAATGCCATGCTGCAAAAGCTTCAACAAGCTCATCCTCTATGATCAACCAAGGGATGGAATGGAGATCAAGGAAGATGCTGCAGCCCAAACCTCTTCTTCAAAGACATCCATTGAACCCCCATGCATAAATTTTTGTTCAATTATGTCACTATCATTGGAAGAACCCAAGACCAACAAGGCTTGGGTTTCCATCAAAACTAATCATCTCATTTATGTGCAGGGACATCCATATGATAGAAATAATAATGTCTGGATTATGGATAGTGGATGCTCCAGGCACATGACAGGAAACAAATCTCTCCTTCAACAATTCCAACATTTTGATGGAGGTCCTGTCCAGTTTGGAGGTGAGGCTGGAGGATATATTTCTGGCAGAGGAAGTATATCCAATGGAAAATTAAAAAGTTGACAAAGTTCACTTTGTCAAACAGCTTGAACACAACCAGTTAAGTGTTTCTTAGTTTTGTGATCAAAAGCATCAAATGCTCTTCACAGAACATGAGTGCATTATCCTTAAATCTAGGATGACAATTCTTCAGGAATTGGTGCTTCTTAGATCTCCCAGGAAAATGGATATGTACAAGTTTGATATGAACAATGCTTCCCCAATAGGTGAAGTGTCATGCTTTCTTTCCAAAGCTAATGGTGATGAGTCAACACTATGGCATAAACGAATGTGTCATGTAAATTTTAAGACAATGAATAAATTGGCTAACAACAACTTGGTACATGGTTTGCCTAAAAAGGAATTTTTCTGCAAAGATAATTGTGTTGCATGCCTGAAAGGGAAGCAACACAGGGCATCTCATAAATCCAAAGTTGTTAACTCTATCACCACTATTTTACACTTATTGCACGTGGATCTATTTGGTCCTACAAGTATAATGAGTATTGGAAAGAAATCATACTGCCTTGTGATTGTTGATGATTTTACAAGATTTACATGGGTATTCTTTTTAAGAACTAAAGATGAAACTGCCGAAACTTTAAAATCTATTATTCTTAAAATAGAAAATCAAATTGATCATAAGGTTAAAATAATTAGAAGTGATCAAGGGACTGAGTTTTAGAACCACGTTCTTGACTCATTTTGTAACTCAAAAGGGATTGCCAGACAATATAGTGCTCCTAGAACTCCTAAACAAAATGGTGTTGCTGAGAGGAAGAACATGACACTTATTGAGGCTGTTCGGACCATGTTAGCTGATTCAAAGCTGCCTCTAACATTTTGGGCAGAGGCAGTCAGTACTACATGCTATGTGCAGAATAGGGTTCTTGTAGTTAAGCCACATAGAAAAACCACTTATGAGCCATGGAACAAAAGGCCACCGTTCATTGGCTTTCTAAGGTCCTTTGGCAGCAGGTGTACCATACTTCACACAAAAGACAATTTGGCAAAATTTGCTAAAAAGTTGGATGATGCTATCTTTGTTGGATATTGATAGGATCAAATGTACCAATCTGTGATGATTTATGAACACAATTCAATGAAATACAAACAAAGTAATCAAATCAAGCATGATATCAACATAATTCAGAGTTTCATTAATATCAAGCAAAGACAATTACAAAGTGTGTAAGCAGGTTCGAATACAATTCTATTAAACTGGTTACCTACTACCTGTAAGTCTAAGCTATTTATAATGAAACAAAAAGTAAAATAACTAACTAATTACAAAACTAGTCCCTATACTATTACAAAGTATTAAAAGACAACATGTTAATCTTTCTTAGAGCACTAACAATACTCCCCCTAAGATTGACATGGTCTTCTGTCTTCAAAATCTTCAATCTTTGTCTTCTTTTTCTTTTCTTCCATCTTCAGCTTTATCTTCAGCCTTTATCTTCAACTCTTTGTCTTCATCATTCAAAAAAATCTTCTGGTTCTTCTTTGATCTTAAACATCGGCTTCTGTTTGTACATCTCTAATTCTTTCAAAGCATTTGAAATTACAAACTTGAATTTACTTGCAAGAATGCCTTGTTCGGGTTTAGCTTCATTCGTCTTAATCTCCATCTTGTTCATTCTCTCTAGTGTATCTTTAGAAAGACATGAGATATCAATGTTAGCATATAACTCAATAGGTTTTTGACTTTCCTTTGAGTATACTTCTAGTACCCCTTTTCTTGATATTCTCATGAATTCAATGTCTTTTATATATTTCTTGACAATATTAGCATAAGCAAGGGCTTTTCTCAAAGATATTCTTTCCATAGCTGCATTCATCACGTTAATGATAGAAATGAAATACTTTTTGTCTTGCTCTGCTATCTCAGGAGATACTTTCTCAAACTTTTGTACATACAAAAATGAGATATAACTCGGATGTAAAAGCTTCAGTTCAAAAACTCCAAATAAAGTAATTGTGACATCCGTCACCTTAAGGTCCGTCAATTAACGCGATTGTCCGTTATCTATTCTTGATCGGTCATTCCTCATCCCTATTTGACTCTTTATGTGGATATTATGTGTGCATTATTATCGTTGCGTGTGCATTCGTTATAATCCTATGTTAACCTTAAAAGACTTTTAAAACATTCATTTTCGAAACCGTCAAATATATCATTTTATATATATATATTAAATGTTTTTAACATAACCATTTCTTAAGTCATAACAACATTAAATGAACTTTTACAATTATAATAAAACATCCAATAAAGTCGTTTTTCAACCAAACCAAATTTGGGGAAAACTCGGGGGTTAAGTGCAGGGACTAAACTTGTAATTTTGTAAACTTGGGCTGGGTATAAATACCCCTCTTACCAGCCCTAATCTTCATTTTTCACCATCTTCTTCATCTTCATCTTCTTCACACACAAAATCACCATTTTAGCACCAAATCCAACCCGAGAGGTCTCGTTTTCTTCGTCTAGACACCGTCTACAGCTTAGACTACCCCTTTCTAGCAGGTAGTTGTCTTTGGTTGTCCGTTTTCTAGCCATTTCACGGCTGTCCAAAACTAGGGTTTCGAGTGTTCGGGTTCAACCCGAACACACAAGGTCGTATGGGTGCGTGTGAGGTCTCTTTGCTTGTGTTTCATGCTTGTGTATGTTTATTGAGTGTTTCTGGAAGTCATTGTGGTGTAAAACCTGTATTTAGAGCAGCTCAGGGGCTGCTCATCGCGACCACTGTCGCGATTCCGCAGATCAGGCGACTGGGTCATCCATGCGATTGAGCCGTCCAACTGAGTGGGTCGTGCGACTGAATCATGCGTTTGAGTCAATCGCGCGACTGAGTTGTGCGACTAGGCATGTTGTGCGACTGAGTTGTGCGACTGAGTGTCTGTATGCGATTGAGTCATGCGTGCGAATGAGTGTATGCGATTGAGTCATGCGATTGAGTGATTGTGTGCGATTGAGTCAGGTTACCGACTGAATGTGTGCGAATGTGCGTGATTCGCACGACTGGAGTCCAATCGCACGAATGAAGGTTCAATCGTATGAAAGTAGCTAATTCGCACGATTGAAGGTTGATTCGTGCGTATGGAGGTTGAGTCGTGCGATTGGGTGTTGTGTGGTACGACTGAAGGCCAGTCATACGAATGAAGGCTCAATCGTACGAATGAAGCTGATTCGCACGATTGAGGGTTGGTTCGTACGAATGGAGGTTGAGTCGTGCGTCTGGCCTTGGTATGCGACTGAAATTGTTGAGTTTGATTCCCTTGTGCGTGGTGTGAGTATGACGTGTGATGTTGAGGTAACATTAACATAATAAGCCATTGTTCGGCCACAAAGATTAAAGTCAACGCGAAAAGGGCACACATACTATTTTAAACAAATTTAAACCAACGCTTTACAACGATCAATTGACTTATAAGTATTGACACTTATTCAATGCTTCTTCAATAACAATGAGACTTTTACTATCTACATAAGATCTAGTACGTGTGTCAGTCTGTAAGTGTTCCCAGCCGATACGACCCGAACCGACCCATCATTATTACGCGCTTATCATATCATATCATTAATGCTATACAATAACTGTCAATAGGTGTTTGACTGTTTATTTGCATTCAACATTTGGGATACATTGCTCATACATACTTACCACCTAACAAGTGAGTTTCATGGCCCCTTTTTATTTCAATCATTTACAACTTGGGGGAAAAGTATGCTTACACATTTTCAATGCTGTACAACTTACACACATTTTACATACAAGGAATCAACGTGATACTGTGTTGCAAGTACTATTTGATACATGCTTGGGTCTGCTGTGTGGTTCTATCTTTGCAACTATTTAATTCCAGTGTGGGAACCGACGGTTAGGTATTGGTAGTACTACTGGGTTGACACCCCCACCCTTGTTTAATGGTATACTAGTTGATACCATCAGTGGCCAGGAACGGGCCCTTGGGTGAATATATGCCGACAATTTCTTTGTGTACGTCGCTAGGTTTGGTTGCAAAGCTCATGTCATGTGATATTTACTTGTGTATATAACTGTATTCACGGTATTCCATACGCTTACATTATACAGCATCACTTACATTTTTATTACATAAACCTGCGAGCTCACCAACAATTATGTTGACCGTTTTAAGCATATCTTTTCAGGTGATCATGCAAGTCCAGGAATCTAGGTGTGCTGCCTTAGTGGAGACCCTAGGATGCATTTTTGGGACTTAACGTGTTATGATAAACAATCTTTTGAACAATGTTAACGCTTGTAAACAAATGTCATCTTTTGAAACTTGTTCCCGGGTTGTAGGAATTAACATTTACAATTTCATCTTACGTGAATATGTGTATCTTTATCATGTTGCTTATGGCTATGTTGTCGTGAACATTGACTAAACACGACACAAGTCCCCTTGTTGTCGGGTGTCGTCATGACACGCATGTCATCATTTATTTATATTGCTCTTTATCGCTTACCATGTGTTATGACGATCCCGGTCACGTTACATCCCCGTGTTTCCGCTTTTAGCGGGGGTGTGACAGATTGGTATCAGAGCCACTGGTTATAGAGAATTAGGCAATACGCTTGACCTAGACTATAACCTAGGAACCTTCATGTAGATTTGCATGCTAGGACTCTGTATGCATATTATATCTCGTGTATGTGTTCCTCGCTGCTTGATTTGTTCATCTATTTGTTACGTGATCTTTCCACCCTATGAGAGAGCCCTTGTGCTCACTCTTTTATGGGGATGCTTCTATTGAATCTTCCGTTCCCTCTGCGCGCCAAGTTAGTTTATCAGATCCGGGTATTAAACCCGAAGAGATCTTCACAGATCATGCTATTGCGCTTGACCTTGGACATTGAGATTAACCCTGAGGAGGTTATTCTGAAACCTCGAATGAGGAGGAAATAGACAATATCCGCTAGACTAAACGTGATTGTATACATGGACTTACAACTGTTGTGATGGATTATCATTGAAACATTATCAATTTATGGTGTGTGAACTGCACGAATTGCATGTGATGTATCATGACAATAAGTATGATAGTGACACGAAATGCATGGACTTGACGAGTGTTATGGATATACACTTTCAATTGATATAAGCTTATGTGTTTACTTTTCTATGGTTAGAACATACCGCCTCGAAGAGTTACCCGTAGCAACAGTGGCGGGAGTGAAGCCCCAAGGGGCAGAGGCCGAGGCAGAGGCAGAGCACCAAGAGCAAACGATGCTCCTGCCAGTAACATTCAAGTAACAGGGAAAGCCGACATGGCGGCCCTGATCGCTCAGCAACTGGCCGCATTGATTCCTACTATCGTGGCCCAAGTGAGCGACGCACTCCAACAACACCACCCTCACGGGGATGGTGGAAACGATGATGGAGCCCAAGGTGGAATCGAAACTGAGACGGGAAACGGAAACCCGACCGGAAACGAGAACAACCAGGAAACCGGGAATGGTGGTACTGCCGGTATCGAAACTGGGGTGGTTAATGCTCATCGGGGATGTTCGTACAAGGAGTTTGTGGCTTGTAAGCCGAGGGAATTTGATGGGAAAGGTGGGGCGATAGCCCTAACCAGGTGGCTAGAAAAGATGGAGGCAGTGATCGACATCAGTGAGTGCCTCTACAGTCAAAGGATCAAGTATGCCACTTGTTCTCTACAGGGTAAGGCCCTAACCTGGTGGAACACCCAGGTTCAAGCTCGAGGAAGAGAATCTGCGATGCAGATGTCATGGGACGAATTCAAGGCCTTGATCACCGAGGAATACTGCCCTCTCAACGAGATGCAGAAATTGGAGCATGAGTTCTGGAATCATGCTATGGTGGGGGCAGGGCATGCAGCTTATACCAATCGTTTTCATGAGCTGGCAAGATTGGTTCCGCATCTGGTTACGCCGGAATCAAAGAGGATCGAGAGGTACATTTGGGGACTCGCGCCTCAAATTAGAGCGATGGTTACAGCAGCCGCTCCTCCTACTATTCAGAGCACAATTCTGAAAGCTGGCGCTCTGACTGATGAGATGGTTAGAACTGGGGTTTTGGGCAGAGGAGCCGAGAAGAGGAAAGATGTTGGGGAATCGAGCCGGTCGAGTGCCGGGAAATTTGAGAAGAGGGCTAAACCGACCAGGAATTTTGTGGCCGTGTCTCAGGCCAGGAGAGAGTATGTGGGGCCGCACCCCAAATGTGACAGGTGCAATTATCATCATCCCCCAGGGACGCAGTGCCGGGTGTGCACTAACTATAGGCGCCCGGGTCATTTGGCGAGAGATTGCAGAACTGCGCCGAATCTTGTAGCACCCGTCAACGCGGTTAACCCCGTTGGAAATGCAAGGGCTTGCTTTGAGTGTGGGAGCCCTGATCATTACAGGAATATGTGCCCCAGGCTGAATCGGGCACCGGGTCAACAGGGGAACAACCAGCAGCAGGTGATGGCTATCGCTGGGAATCAAGGCCCGACCACTCAGGGGAATGCAGCTCGGGGACGTGCATTCGTCATTGGAGCCAATGATGCTCGTCAGGACACGAATGTTGTCACGGGTACGCACTTACTCAATCATCACTTCGCATCTATATTATTTGATACTGGAGCAGACAATAGTTTCATATCTTCTGAGTTTGTGCAATTGCTTGATTTGAGTCCTAGTAGACTAGAAACTAGCTACTCCGTAGAAATGGCCAATGGTAGAGTTGTTCAGGCCGATGAGATTATTAGGAAGTGCACATTAACGCTGGAGGATCATACCTTTAAGATAGATTTGATACCCTTAGAGTTAGGAAGCTTCGATGTGATTGTGGGTATGGATTGGTTGTCGCAAAATGGAGCAGAGATTGTCTGTCGAGACAAAGTAGTACGTATCCCTATGCCAAATGGGGAAGTACTCAAGGTTCAGGGAGAACGACCGGGTAAGAACTTGAAGCTTATTTCCTGCATGAAAGCACACCAGAGTTTACGAAAGCAGTGCTACACTTTTCTGGCTCATGTGGTTGAAAAGAAAGACAAAGAAAGGAAATTGGTGGATATTCCAGTGGTACGGGATTACCCAGAAGTATTTCCAGATGACTTGTCTGGTTTACCTCCTTCACGACAGGTGGAATTCCATATTGAGTTGGTTCTTGGAGCTACACCGGTAGCAAAAACGCCATATCGACTAGCGCCGTCCGAAATGCAAGAGTTGTCTAGTCAGTTACAGGAACTACTGGAGAAAGGTTTTATTCGACCGAGTCATTCACCGTGGGGAGCGCCGGTACTATTTGTCAAGAAGAAGGATGGATCGTTCCGTATGTGCATCGATTACCGTGAACTAAACAAGTTGACGGTGAAGAACCGATATCCTCTCCCCAGGATCGACGATTTATTTGACCAGCTGCAAGGAGCTTCGTATTTTTCAAAGATCGATCTTCGTTCTGGTTATCATCAGCTAAGGGTTTTCGAGGACGACATACCGAAGACTGCGTTCAGGACTCGTTATGGGCACTATGAGTTCTTGGTCATGCCGTTCGGATTGACCAACGCACCAGCTATGTTTATGGATCTAATGAATCGGGTGTGCAAACCTTATTTGGATAAGTTCGTGATCGTGTTCATAGACGATATACTTATCTATTCCCGATCAAAGGAGGATCACGAAGAACACCTTTGGGCAATTCTGGAGCTGCTACGCGAAGAGAAACTTTTCGCCAAGTTCTCAAAGTGTGGGTTTTGGTTGCGGGAAGTGAAGTTTTTGGGTCATGTGGTTAATGAGGACGGGATTCATGTAGATCCCGGCAAGATCGAAGCGGTGAAGAAATGGGATACGCCCCAGACACCATCAGAGATACGGCAATTCTTAGGATTGGCCGGTTATTATCGTCGCTTCATCGCGAATTTGTCAAAGATTGCGCAACCGTTGACCCTGCTTACTCAGAAAGACAAGAAGTTTGACTGGGGATATGCACAAGAGCAAGCGTTCCAAACGTTGAAAGAGAAGTTGTGCAACGCGCCTATATTGTCTCTCCCAGACGGAACTGATGATTTTGTGGTGTACTGCGATGCGTCACATCAGGGATTGGGATGTGTACTAATGCAGAAGGATAAGGTGATTGCCTACGCTTTGCGACAGCTTAAAGTGCACGAAAAGAACTACACCACTCATGATCTTGAGTTGGGCGCTGTAGTATTTGCACTCAAAATTTGGAGGCATTACCTGTATGGCACCAAATGCATCATCTTCACTGATCATAAGAGCCTTCAACATATTCTGGATCAGAAGGAACTTAATATGCGCCAACGACGTTGGGTAGAGCTTCTTAGTGACTGACAGGATATACTTTTGTTGCATCAGCTTTGTAAAGTCATCACACAACTGTGGATCAGAAGATGCAAAAATAATATCATCTACATAAATTTGAACAAGTAGATTATGCTGCCCTGCTTTCTTAATGAACAAAGTTTTATCTATGGTGCCTCTAGTAAAATTATTTTCAAGAAGAAAGTTTGATAATGTCTCATACCAGGCCCTAGGAGCTTGTTTCAACCCATAAAGAGCCTTATCAAGCTTATACACCCAATTAGGATGTTTGTTGTCCTTAAAACCTGGTGGTTGACATACATAAACCTCTTCTTTAATTTTCCCATACAGAAAAGCACTTTTGACATCCATTTGAAAAACTTTAAGATTTTGATAAGCAGCATAAGCTAAAAACAATCGAATTGCTTCCAGTCTGGCTACAGGAGCAAAGGTTTCATCATAATCAATACCTTCTTCTTGTGCAAACCCCTGAACCACCAGTCTGGCCTTGTTCTTAACAATAAGCCCATTTTCATCAGTCTTATTCCTAAACACCCATTTAGTGCCTATTGCACACTTACCTGGAGGTAGAGGAACAAGTTCCCACACTTGTTGTTTCTTGAACTGAAGAAGCTCAAGCTGCATGGCATCAACCCATCCATTGTCTTTTAATGCAGTGTGATAATTCTTTGGCTCTTGCTGACTAATGAAGAGAGCATAGAAGCAGAAATTTGACAATTGACTTCTTGTTGATACTCCAGCAGTGATATCACCAATGATTTGAGACATAGGGTGATTCTTCAGATCTTGATACACAATGAGATCAGTGCAGGTGTTTGTAGCAGGCTCAGCAGCAACAGATGGTGATGGTGAAGAATTTTCTTGAAACCAATCAGTTGATGGTAGTTCAAAGGAAGTTGAAGTTGTTGAAATCTCATCAGCATTTGTTGTGGATTGTGCTGCTGTAGCTGCAGGAACATCAGGTCTAGCTGAATCAGGCAGTTGATCAGTAAATCTGAAGAGGTGAGTACTGCTATCATCATCATCAGCACCAGCAGTACCACCAGGTGGAGAACTGTTGACATGAGCAACAGCAGGAGTTTGATGAGGAGCATATTGTAGTATGTCCAAATCAAATATCTCCACAGGATTTTGTGGAATCTTGTCCTTTGGAGATTCATTAAACTTAACATGTAGAGTCTCTTCAACCATCTTTGTTCTACAGTTGAAGACTCTGTATGCTTTGCAAGTTGATGAATAACCAACAAAATATCCTGCATCCACCTTAGAATCAAATTTCTGGAGTTGATCCCTTGTGTTGAGAATAAAACAAGGACATCCAAAAGCTCTAAAGAATGAAATTAGAGGGGCCAAATGATGAAGAACTTCATATGGAGTTTTCATCAACCTCTTATTCACTAGAGCTCTATTTTGTACATAACAAGCAGTATTGATAGCTTCAGCCCAAAAAGTCATTGGCAATCCAGAGTCAGCCAACATGGACCTTGCAGCTTCAATAAGGGTCCTGTTCTTTCTCTCCACTACTCCATTTTGTTCAGGAGTTCTTGGAATGCTAAAATGCCTCTTGATTCCCTTTGAGAGGAAGAACTCATCAAGTGTGTTATTTCTAAACTCAGTTCCATTATCACTTCTAACACACTTGACTGAGAGGGAATACTGCTTCTCAACATACAACACAAAGTTGATAATCTTCTGAGGTGCTTCATCCTTTGAATGCAAAAAGAAAGTCCATACAAATCTGGAGTAATCATCCACAATTACTAGACAGTATTTCTTCTTAGCCATACTCATCACTCTCACAGGACCAAAGAGATCCATGTGAAGAAGCTGTAAGCAGGCTGTGGACTTAGGTTCTTCTATAGAAGGAAATGAAACTTTGTGCTGTTTTCCTTTTAGACAAGCAGTGCAGTCATCTTCACATTTGAACTCCTTCATAGGTAATCCCCTTACTAAACCATGGTTAATCAGCTGATTTATGTTTTTGAGATTAACATGACCCAGCCTTCTATGCCATAGTATAGATTCTTGAGGGGAAGCCTTGGAAAATAGGCAAGGGTGGCCTTTGAGATCTATTTTCTTAGAAAGATCTAAGGCATACACTCTTCCTGTCCTGTTGGCCTTAAGGAGAGTGTGTTTATCCAACACCTTGTCAATCAAACTCAGAACTTTGGATGACAGAATCCGGCAGTTCTGACTTGTAAAAAGAGCAACATGGCCTTTGTCACACATTTGACTGACACTCAAGAGGTTGTACTTGAGATTTTCCACATGGTTAACATCATCAAATTTTATTTCCCCATTGGAAACAAAGCCTTTGCCGATGATGTAACCCTTTGCATCATTGCCAAAAGATACAAATCCCTTCCTTCCTTGAGAGTAGTCATTAAGAAGTGATCTGTTTCCCGTCATATGCATGGATCCTCCACTGTCTACATACCAGATGCCTCTGTGGCATGTTGAAGAACCCTGCAGAACAAAGCAAATTAGTTAGATTTTGAGACCCAAACCTTTTTGGTTTTGGGCCTATTCACATCAACAGATGGTGGACTAACAAGTTTGCTAGAAATGACAGCTTGAGAGGAAGAAGATGGTGGAAAAGAGGAATCCTTTGGCTTGGACCTCCTTTTCTGTGGATTCAACATAGGAGCATCTAATTTGTTGACTCTTCCCAATAGATGTTGAACCATCATAACCAGCTGTGTCTGATTTTGTGATAGAGCTTTCAGCTCTTCAGACACATTAGGACTGGAGTTTGATAAGTTCTTATCTTGCACCTTCTTCTTTTGAGCAACCTCAGCTGTTACCTGTTTAACCCCTTCCTTTTTGGATTTCTTTTTGGACTTAAGGATTACAGGATTTGATGTTGCTGGTACAAATGTGGCTTTAAACTCATTTTTCATTTTTACCATTTTCTCTTTAATTTCATCTTTATGTTTGAGTTTGGATCCTCTTTTGTACCAACAATCATCAGTGAGATGATTAAACAAACCACATACTTCACATGGTTTATTTTTCATCTTTTGTTGATCATCAATTAAAGAGGATGAAACTACTGAAGACTTGCTCTTCAGTACTTTGGAAGCACTATTTGCTTTCTTGGCTTCCTCTTTAGTAGTCTTCAAACTCTTTCTACTGACAGTTTTCTTCTTTTCAGTGCTGTCAGTAGTTGGAGCTTGAACTTCAGGAGTTAAATCTTGCTCTCCAGTCCTTTCAGGACTTTCAGACATAACTCCTGAGTTGACCAACTCTTTGATCATGTGAGTATCAGCAATTGAACTATCAACATTAGCTGATGGGTTCTGAAAGGGCTTATTGCTGACTTCAACTTTTGATGATGCTTTATCAGAAAGTGAATCACATGATGAGGTGAATTGGTTATTGCTTTCTCCATCAGATTTCACCTCTCCTCTTGGAGCAAAATCTGTAGGAGGAGCAGTGTGATTATAACCAATGCCAAACTTCACATTGGAAGCTGATTGCTTACTAAGAAGCATCTCAAAACCTTTGCATGATTTCACCCATCGATCACACTCTACTTGGGTAACTGCAAGGGTTTCTTTAAGACTTTTCTGGTCCTCCAGAATAACCTCTAGCTTAGCCTTTTCATCATTTAATTGGCATTTAAGCTTATAAATCTCATCATTTTTACTATTAAGAACAGACTCATACTCAGCTTGTCTTTTGGAAATAGTTTTCTCAAACTCAAGTTTTTCGTTTATTAAAGCTACATTTGCCTCTCTAATAGAGACAAAGGCAGCAATGCAAGATTCAGAACATAACTTGGCCTTGGCCTCTGAAGATACCTGAGTTACCTGTGAAGATGTTGCAGTTGAGCAGGAACCCTCAGTTGATTCCAGAGCCATAAGTGCCAGATTTCCAAAAGGACTATCACCACCATGTTGATCAGCACTTGTGAACAGTTGTTCATGACCAGACATGTCATCTGGCAAGCTGCTCCAATCAACAACTTCTGGGGTGAAGAAGCTATGTTGTTGAGGTTGAGGGGGTTGATGAGATGGTTGAGGTTCTGGAAGTGCATGAGGTTGTGGTACCATAGGAGCTTGAACCTGACTGGTTTGTGGCATGTAATAACACGGGTAAGGATAAGGCATTTGACCCTGAGGAACAAAGTATGCAGGAGATTGTAGTTGAGACTGATGACTAGAATTGACAGGATGTTGCCCTTTGTTTTGTTGACTATTGCTAGGAAAAGTCACAAAAGGTGCAGAGGAATTAGATCCAGATGATCTACATTCTCTAGCAAAGTGTCCAAGCCTTTGGCATCTGTGACACCTCAACTTACTCTTGTCAAAACCAACTTTGGTTTTGCCAGAGAGTCCTGGGAACTTTCTTCCAGTTCTTTTATAGAACTTCTGAGATCTGATATTTATCAAGGCCATTTGGCTCAAAATATCCATCTCTTCTAAGTCATCATCAGCAATCCCCTTAAGATCATCCATGATGAAGCATAGATTGTCATTATTACATCCAGAAAATTGACTATCAACACTCACAAATGCTGAATCAGAAATGTTTGAAGAGAAATCAATATGCTCATCATACTGGCATTCAGATGAAGCATATTCTGACTCATGACTAACCAGAGCAGTGTTGCCTGGTACAAAGTCCTTAGTGAGCTTACCAGATGAAGACAGTTTTCTCTTTTGTTCTATCTCTCTCTCAAATGTGAGCAATTTCCCATGAAGTTGGGTGAGAGATAGTTTGTCCAAATTTGCACTGGAGCGTAGGACAATGGTATATGTATCCCATCTCTCAGGCAGTGATCTGAGAAATATGTTATTCATCTGAACATTAGTATACTCATGTTTGACCATTTTCAATTCAGAGATCAAACAAGAGAATCGCTCAAACTGTTGAGTCAGTGTCTCACCCTTCCTATGAGAGAATGTCTCATATTGTTGGGCAAGGATCTCTCTATTATTTGCCAAGACCTCATCTGTTCCTCCAAATTGTTCTTTCAAGGCATTCCAGAGGTCATGAGCAGATTTATAATGCATTAACCCAGAATAAATTTCATTGGGTAGTGCCATGGCCAGAATTCCATGAGCTTTTGCATCTATCTCAAACAATTTCTTATCCTCATCTGAGTATTGATCCTTCCTCTTCGGAACCATTTGATTGGTTTCCGGGTTATTCACCATAGGCTTGTGTGGACCATGTACCACTGATGTCCAACAACCTGAACTGTTAACAGACAGGTGATGGAGCATACGACGTTGCCATATGTTATACTCATTCCTAACCAGCATTGGAGGCTTGGTTGAGGAACCAGTATTGTGAGGATCATTGGAAGGAGTAGTCATTTTTAAACCAAAAACAATTTTATTCAAGCAAAAGTTTAGACACACCACAACAAACTCAATGAAAACCGAGAATAAGTCTCAGGATGAATGATTAAAAACACAGAAAATTCAATCTCTATAACAATTTCTTGCAAAGGAATACTAATTCACTCAAACTTGGATCTAGAAGAGCAGTTTCAATGATCAATTATTAGATCGATCAATGATTAACCTGCTCTGATACCATTTGACAGGATCAAAGATCACAAGTTTGAAGTATAATAGTGTAATGCAACGGAATGAAGAGATGAATTAGTCAAATTATAACAAGAGAATGTTATTTGTAAACAGATGCGAGAGAATATTTTTCTGTGTTTTGGAATGTTTCAATAATGCCCAATATTATTGCTGAATCATTCACAGTTACAATAAGGTTGGCACTCCTTATATAGAGTGCAATCACTGCTGTAATCACGGGATGGTGATTACTAGCAGATCTAGTACAAAAATAACTACTTCTTAATAAACTACTGAAATGTTCACAACTACTGAGAACATGTCAAAGTACTAAGTATGAAACATGAAACAACTGAAAAAGAAACTACTGATACTACAACGACTGAAGAACAGACTCTTCAGTCGTTTTACAAAACTACTGAAAATAGAAAATATACAACTACTGAAAGCAAACCGTCACAACTACTGAAGAAGTCCTCTTCAGCTGTTGTGACAACATCTTCAGACTTTGTCTTCAGCACTTGTGTCTTCAGACTTTGTCTTCAGCACTTGTGTCTTCAGACTTTGTCTTCAGCACTTGTGTCTTCAGACTTTTGTCTTCAACACTTGTGTCTTCAGACTTTGTCTTCAGTTGTTGTCTTCAGCTGATGTGGACTTCAGTAGTTGTTGTGACGTCTGTGGGACTTAAAGGTTTTTCTGATCCGGCTCATTGGTTCTTTTGGTCCAACAGTGACTACGATTGTGAAATCCGGTATCATCCGGGGAAAGCTAACGTGGTGGCTGATGCTTTAAGCCGTAAAGAACGTGTGAAACCACTACGTGCACGAGCGTTGGGATTGACCATTCAAACCAACTTGAAAGCTCAGATCCAAATTGCACAAAGTGAGGCGTTGAAAGAAGAGAACCTTGCGGGAGAAGAATTCCGAGGGTTGGATAAACAAATGATTCGCAAGGATGACGGTATCCAGTACTTCATGGATCGCATATGGGTACCCAAATGGGGAGGTGTTCGTACCTTAGTCATGGATGAAGCCCACAAGACGCGATATTCTATTCATCCTGGTGCAGACAAGATGTATCATGATCTTAAGGATCTATACTGGTGGCCAGGCATGAAGAAAGACATTGCCTTATACGTCAGCCGATGCTTGACGTGTTCGAAAGTCAAAGCTGAACATCAGAAACCATCGGGATTATTACAGCAACCTAAAATTCCCGAGTGGAAATGGGAGAACATAGCTATGGATTTCATCACCAAACTCCCTAGAACAAGCAGCTGTCATGACTCGATATGGGTCATTATTGATCGAATGACGAAATCAGCACATTTCTTGCCTATCCGAGAAGATTACAAGATGGATAAGTTGGCGAGATTGTACATCAAAGAGGTCGTGACACGGCACGGGGTGCCGGTGTCAATCATATCCGACCGTGATAGCAGATTCACTTCACGATTTTGGCAGACACTACAGAAAGCGATTGGCTCTCGGTTAGACATGAGTACAGCCTATCACCCTCAGACAGATGGCCAAAGTGAACGCACTATACAGACGCTAGAAGACATGTTGAGAGCGTGTGTAATCGATTTTGGTGGTAGTTGGGATGCTCACTTACCGTTGATTGAGTTCTCCTACAACAACAGCTACCATACAAGCATTGGATGTGCTCCATTTGAAGCGTTGTATGGAAGGAAATGCAGATCTCCCGTTTGTTGGGCCGAAATTGGTGAGAGTCAGCTAACAGGCCCAAAGATCATCCAAGAAACAACAGACAAGATTTTTCAAATCAAAGATCGACTTAAAGCCGCGCGAGATCGCCAAAAGAGCTATGAATCCTTTCACGTGCCAATCGAGGAAATCAAGATTGACGACAAGCTTCATTTTGTTGAGGAACCCATTGAGATCATGGATCGAAAGGTCAAGCAACTGAAGCGCAGTAGGATACCTATTGTTCGCGTAAGGTGGAATTCAAAACGAGGGCCAGAGTTTACATGGGAACGTGAAGATCAGATGAAACTCAAATATCCACATCTTTTCGAGGATGACACTCTTGGACCTAACTCCAGCTGAATTTCGGGACGAAATTCTCTCAACTGGGGGATACTGTGACATCCATCACCTTAAGGTCCGTCAATTAACGCGATTGTCTGTTACCTATTCTTGATCGGTCATTCCTCATCCCTATTTGACTCTTTATGTGGATATTATGTGTGCATTATTATCGTTGCGTGTGCATTCGTTATAATCCTATGTTAACCTTAAAAGACTTTTAAAACTTTCATTTTCAAAACCGTCAAATATATCATTTTATATATATATATATTAAATGTTTTTAACATAACCATATATTAAGTCATAACAACATTAAATGAACTTTTACAATTATAATAAAACATCCAATAAAGTCGTTTTTCAACCGAACCAAATTTGGGGAAAACTCGGGGGTTAAGTGCAGGGACTAAACTTGTAATTTTGTAAACTTGGGCTGGGTATAAATACCCCTCTTACCAGCCCTAATCTTCATTTTTCACCATCTTCTTCATCTTCATCCTCTTCACACACAAAATCACCATTTTAGCACCAAATCCAACCCGAGAGGTCTCGTTTTCTTCGTCTAGACACTGTCTACAGCTTAGACTACCCCTTTCTAGCAGGTAGTTGTCTTTGGTTGTCCGTTTTCTAGCCATTTCACGGCTGTCCAAAACTAGGGTTTCGGGTGTTCGGGTTCAACCCGAACACACAAGGTCGTATGGGTGCGTGTGAGGTCTCTTTGCTTGTGTTTCATGCTTGTGTATGTTTATTGAGTGTTTCTGGAAGTCATTGTGGTGTAAAACCTGTGTTTATAGCAGCTCAGGGGCTGCTCATCGCGACCACTGTCGCGATTCCGCAGATCAGGCGACTGGGTCATCCATGCGATTGAGCCGTCCAACTGAGTGGGTCGTGCGACTGAATCATGCGTTTGAGTCAATCGCGCAACTGAGTTGTGCGTCTAGGCATGTTGTGCGACTGAGTTGTGCGACTGAGTGTCTGTATGCAATTGAGTCATGCGTGCGAATGAGTGTATGTGATTGAGTCATGCGATTGAGTGATTGTGTGCGATTGAGTTAGGTGACCGACTGAATGTGTGCGAATGTGCGTGATTCACACGACTGGAGTCCAATCGCACGAATGAAGGTTCAATCGTACGAAAGTAGCTAATTCGCACGATTGAAGGTTGATTCGTGCGTATGGAGGTTGAGTCGTGCGATTGGGTGTTGTGTGGTACGACTGAAGGCCAGTCATACGAATGAAGGCTCAATCGTACGAATGAAGCTGATACGCACGATTGAGGGTTGGTTCGTACGAATGGAGGTTGAGTCGTGCGTCTGGCCTTGGTATGCGACTGAAATTGTTGAGTTTGATTCCCTTGTGCGTGGTGTGAGTATGACGTGTGATGTTGAGGTAACATTAACATAATAAGCCATTGTTCGGCCACAAATATTAAAGTCAACGCGAAAAGGGCACACATACTATTTTAAACAAATTTAAACCAACGCTTTACAACGATCAATTGACTTATAACTATTGACACTTATTCAATGCGTCTTCAATAACAATGAGACTTTTACTTAAATATCATCATCAATGGCGACAATGTCTTGTACTTGGATCTACATAAGATCTAGTACGTGTGTCAGTCTGTAAGTGTTATACGCGACCCAGCCGTTACGACCCGAACCGACCCATCATTATTACGCGCTTATCATATCATATCATTAATGCTATACAATAACTGTCAATAGGTGTTTGACTGTTTATTTGCATTCAACATTTGGGATACATTGCTCATACATACTTACCACCTAACAAGTGAGTTTCGTGGCCCCTTTTTACGCTTATACAATATTTCAATCATTTACAACTTGGGGAAAAGTATGCTTACACATTTTCAATGCTGTACAACTTACACACATTTTACATACAAGGAATCAACGTGATACTGTGTTGCAAGTACTATTTGATACATGCTTGGGTCTGCTGTGTGGTTCTATCTTTGCAACTATTTAATTCCAGTGTGGGAACCGACGATTAGGTATTGGTAGTACTACTGGGTTGACACCCCCACCCTCGTTTGATGGTATACTAGTTGATACCATCAGTGGCCAGGAACGGGCCCTTGGGTGAATATATGCCGACAAATTCTTTGTGTACGTCGCTAGGTTTGGTTGCAAAGCTCATGTCATGTGATATTTACTTGTGTATATAACTGTATTCACGGTATTCCATACGCTTACATTATACAGCATCACTTACATTTTTATTACATAAACCTGCAAGCTCACCAACAATTATGTTGACCGTTTTAAGCATATCTTTTCAGGTGATCATGCAAGTCCAGGAATCTAGGTGTGCTGCCTTAGTGGAGACCCTAGGATGCATTTTTGGGACTTAACGTGTTATGATAAACAATCTTTTGAACAATGTTAACGCTTGTAAACAAATGTCATCTTTTGAAACTTGTTCCCGGGTTGTGGGAATTAACATTTACAATTTCATCTTACGTGAATATGTGTATCTTTATCATGTTGCTTATGGCTATGTTGTCGTGAACATTGACTAAACACGAAACAAGTCCCCTTGTTGTCGGGTGTCGTCATGACACGCATGGTATCATTTATTTATATTGCTCTCTATCGCTTACCATGTGTTATGACGATCCCGGTCACATTACATCCCCGTGTTTCCGCTTTTAGCGGGGGTGTGACCGTAATCATGTCCTCATCCCATCGTTCGAGATTGCGGACCAACTTAAGCTCAAACGTCTCAGTGTTATAAAACCATCTGAGGATTGGCTTTGAGTTTTGATTACCATCTATCACTTTCAGACCAGGAGTTGTGACCTTCTCAAAATAATTGTCACAAAATTCAATCATAGAATGTTCCTCCTCAGACTGTAATCCTTTTAGCTTTTTATTATTCCTCAAAGTAACAAAGTACTCTTTATCCTCTTGATCACATCTTGTCTTAAGAAAATTACTTGATCGATCCAATCTTCTTCTTAATAATTCTACCAACATCTTGCCACGTTTCGAATCAGAAGGATTGATCAGAGGTAATCTATTCAGCTCTTTCAGATCTTGCACTGGAAATTTTATGATGCTAGAGTAAAAGTGATATACATCACACACATCATTTACCCTCTTTATCAAAAATGCATCGAATACTTCATCATACTTCCATGCAATAATCTTTACTTGGTTGGTAAAATTTGGAGCAATCATAGCATTCAACAGTTCAGCAACTGATTGTCCTCTTTGTAGTACGTGTCTTACCAAGTCTCCAGTTGATCTTGAATTATCAAAAATATGCCTTTGTTCAGTAGATGCTTTGTATGCTTGTCTTTCTGGATCAGCAAACATTTCAATCAACTCTTTTCTGTGAACATGTGCATCAGTCTTTCTTGCCATTTGTTTGATCTCTTGTGGCTTTAACATTCTTGTTCTTTTTGTAATTTCAAGATGCTGAGGATTATCTGTATCAAGTACACTCATCTTCTTCAATTGTTTCTCCGTTTCTTGAAAACTTCTGACAAGGTTCCTCAATGATACAGATTGTAATCTCTTTAGTTTCCTCCACGGGTAATTCCTAGCTTGCAACCATGATCTTAAAGCTGGAATACTCATATCATCTGGATCAGGATGGTACAACTCAGAGCTAGATAGTTCTTCTACATTAATAACCTCTTTTTCTCTAGTCCATTCACCATGCTCAATAACAATCTCATTTGGATCTACTGGTGCAACTGACTCTGCAGAAATACATTTCTCATATTCATCATTAATCTGAGAAACTGTCAGTCCATCCAAATATACACAATTGTATTTCATCTTCACAAGATAATTATATCTTTCTTCAAAGTCTTGTGGAACTTCGTCTTGTTCTTGAGTTTGTTCTTGTGAAGAGAAATGTGATACAAATTGAGCTTCATCAATATCTTCATCATCCAGAACTTCATCATACCAATCATCATTGTATACTTCCTCAATATCTTCTAACGCCTCAATCTGTTCTTGAACATTTTGTTCTTCAACATTTTCTTCAGTTCTTTGCACTTTGGAGGATGATTCAGTTAGATTTGTATCTTCTACTTCATCAATTTTTCTTTTTCCTTTTAGCTGCTCAAGATTTTCTTCAACACTCATCTCAGCACTTATCACTAGTACTGGTGAGATAGGCTTCTGAGCTTCTTTTTCCTTCAGCAATTCATCTTTGAGTTTTTCATTTTCTTCTGTTAGTTTCTTGAACTTCTCCTCAAGAATGTCATAGTCTTTGATCATTACTTCAAAATTCTTGATTACATCTTCTTTATCTTTGGCAAAGCTCACAATCTTTTCATCTATCGAGGCATTTTCTTCAGCCAACTTTAAGTTTTTATCCTTAAGCTTTTGAATTTCTTTTTCAAGAGATATGTTCATCTCTTTCATTCTTTCATTCTCCACTTTCAACTTTTCAATTTCTTTCTCTTTACTCAAATTTTCTTCTTTCAATCTCTCCATCTCATCAATATCCACTGTCTCCTCTGTTTGTACTGACACATTGTGTGTCGTACTAATAGGAATTTCTTCTACTCCTTCATTCACATCAACTTCAAATACCGGGTCATATAACATATCATTCATAAAATTAAAATCAAAGGTTGATTTTGTGAATCTATTTCATGTACAACATCATCATGAATATCATCAACATTTTCTTCAGCCATATTTTGAGGTTCATTGACAGTATCATCATGAATATCAGCAATATTAGTTTCTTCAGCCATGTTTTGAGGTTCATTTCCAGTATCATCCTCATTTCTTTCCTCAGTTTCTTCTTGATGTGCTTCAGTTGCACCATCATTTCCATCATCATCATCATTGTCATCACTTTCCTCATCTGATGAGCTTTCATGAGCTTCATTTTCACTTTCTTCAGCATCATCATTATTATCATCATTTTCATTGTTATCATCATTTTCTTCTTCTGATGAGCTTTCAGTAGCTTCATCCTCACTTTCTTCATCATCTTCAACATCCTCAATGAGATCATTTGGATCTATTGGTTCTTCTTCAGATAGATGAAAGTGTTGGTGATTAATATCTACCTCATTCATTGATGTATTCCTGATATAATCAAATACTGGAATGTTTTGAGCACCAGTGATCATTGCCAGTCTTTTATAAACAGCTTCTGACATATGCTCTAACTGTAGCTGATCTCCTGTAACTCCTTCAGCATACAGATCTGGATTTGCTTCATTAATAAGCAATTGGAGAAATCTTGGATACATCAAGTATTTATTTCTCACTCCTCTTTCAAGATTGAAAATGAAGCCATTCATTATCCACTTAGCCATATTGAATCTTCTGTTTGTGGCTAAAGCAATAATGGGAGATGCAATGTCTACTGGGAATGAATCCCAACCAGCACTTCGTTTAGACATGCAATGTTGAAATATGTAGCACAACAGCTTCCAATGCTTATACACTCGAGCTCTAAAAAATTGTTTTTTGGGGAAATGATCAGGATGACCCATTTGTAGAAAAACATCTCTACATTCATTGAAGGTATATTCTGATAAGTCTTCTGGGTCATTGTCACCAAGTCTTAGAGCTATTCTGGTTGCTTCTTCAGAAACTTCAAGCATTCTTTCTGTTGTAATAGAAGCTCTTAGAACTTTGTTCCCTTCTTCATCTCTTTCAACTTGTGCAGTTCTCCAAAATCTTTTAATCAGTCTTCTATTGATCATTGGTCTTGCACACATAGCATAGACATATTTTGTTCTAAGCAGAAATCTAATAATCTCTTCATATCCAATGCCTTCTCTGTTTTCATCATTTAAGTAAGCAGCCACATTGTGCTTTGGCTCAAACTTCAATTCTGCCATCTGCAAAACATAAAGAAAGTATTATGAGAACATTGAATATTGATTAATGAGATTCATTTCTACATATGACTTAGCAATTTTAACTTATAACTTTTTCATTCAATTTTGACTTATTATTTTGACTTTTGATTTTGACTTTTGAATTTGACTTTTGATTTTGAGATTTTAATTTGTGAAATATTAAACTTTATTCATTTTGAATTCATTATCTAACATTTGAATTTTGATTTACTTACTTTTTGTTAACAAAAAAAATTATTTTTTTAATTTTTAAATCTGTCTGTTCATCATCTTCTTCTTCTTCCATCGAAGAACCGACTAATCAAACTATTTTCAAATCATTTTCACTTTTAGATCATGAACTTTATATCAATCTACTTGTAATCAGAAACTTATCAACAATCCAGAGTTAATTTTAGATATGATTCACATTTGATTAGTTAAGCTTCGAAGTATATAGTGTTCGAACACACAAATAGCATTCACGCCTATACCTATAATCTGATTTAACCAAAATATACTGATTTGAATCACAAACTTACATTTATAGATCCAAATACTATCTACAATCAATAGGATTTGATGAAATCACAGATGAAATGAGAGATTGATAAAGAGTGATAGTCGAAAGTTCAGGGGTTTTGCCTGTGGAAAATTTGAGTGTGAATGAGGAAATAAGTGTAATTGTTCAATTTATATTAAGTGAAATTTTAGACGCATGAGCCCTGTTTGGGCGTATGAAACCCTAAAATTCACTAACCTTTTAGACGCATGAGCACTGTTTGTGCGTTTTGACTCAGACGCATGGGAACTGTTCAGACGCATAAGCACTATTTAGGCGCTTTTGCACTGTTCAGTCGCATGGGATTTCTGAAACATCTAACACTTGTAAAATTGAAACTTTTCAACTATGTAGACACATGAGACATGTCAAACGTCTAACACTTGGTCAAAGTCAAACTCATTCATTGTTTAGGCGCATGGGATTATGAAAACGCCCAACACTTGATTAAATCATGGACTTATAACAACTATTTAGGCGCATGGGAATGTGAAAAACGCCCAACACTTGTATAATTCCATGGACTTATTACAACTGTTTAGACGCATGGGAATTTGACAAACGTCCAAACACTTGTATAATTCCTGAAATTTCATCATGCTCCTATTTAGACGTATGTGCACTATTTAGGTGCATGAGTTGACTTTGTTGACTTTCATGAGTTTAACACTTGTGATTTCCAAATTCTTCACCTGCATACTGTTTAAAAATATTAGTAATATTTCATACTAATATTTAAACATTTTAAGCATAATTTTGAATTTTTCACAATTTTTACCTTTTAGTCCCTCAATTTTGAACTTTTTGCATTTTGCACTTTCAATTCACAAAATTTTATTTTCTTTTTATTTTTAAATTTATTTTGTCCCTTCATTTTAGTCTCAACTTAAAATCAATTACAATCTAATTTTCAACTTTTGACAGAAGCATTTTCATTTGCAAATTTATGTAGGTTCATATTATATTTTTCAAAAATTACATTTTCAAATTACACAAATACTTTGAACATATAGCATCATCCTTTCAATTCAACATTTTAATTTTGATTTTGATTATTTTCTGAGAACAACTCTTCCATTTATTACTCCCCCTAAACTTTTAAGTTTGAAAAACTTATAAGTTTCCTTAGGTAAGATAATAAGATCACACATCACATTGTGACATTACCTTCACACACAAAAAACATGCATAAAAGCAAAATAAAAGCAGAATCAAAATCTAATATAAACAAAAGAATTAATGTCTGCAGTGAGATCATATTAATGAAGATCAACACATTAAAATAAAAAAAATGTGAATAGTCATAGATAATGAATAAATCCTGATCAAGTGTGTTCCAGGTCAGTGATATCACAGCAAAGGAGACACAAGATCTAAGGACAGACAATGAGTGTTTTTGACAAATTATCAACTCACTTACTTTTTCAATTCTTGGATTGATTAGGGTAGATTTAGATATGACATGATGTAAATCATACAAAGACTAAGAGAGCTCAACCATCATCATGACATGCAAGAAAGAACACATGCTCAACTTATTACCTGAAACATATGTATCACAAGAGTTCATGTTACTTAAATTAATAGAGAATGATCATGGATAACCATTTGATCAGCTCTGACTATTCATTTGAATACTTTGTGCACATTGGCATCTTTTGCATCAAAGAGAGAATCCAGGTCTGTAATCACTTACAACGAAAGATATCTCAGCATTTCAGGTCTATGATGACTCATAACAGAGAAGTGATATGATGCTTTGTAACAGATCTCATGATTAAACACAATATCAATAGGTGTGAGTGGTGTAACTTAACAAGCATTCAATCTGATAAGCCAAAACAACTCAAAAGTACTCAGATGAATACACACAAGCATTAATATTTAGTTTGATCACAAGAATTTACTTTTTCAGCATAATAGTCAGATATTGTCTACACATCATATCTGATCATGTCAGACGTTATTAATGAGTGAAGTATGCAACTGATCTCACTAATGTACTATCATTTCTCACATGTTGCATAACATATTCCTTTCTAAATGTAAACTAATAATTAGAAAAAGACTCTATTTTTGTAGTTTTGATTTATATTTTTGTATTTGATTTTTCTTAGGAAATAAGAATCACACACACACAAAATATAAAAAGGCAATTAACAATGAGAGGATCACTTATTATGATCTTTTGATTTAAAGAGTTCACATATGATTTATAAGACCAATTGATTCTACTAAATACTCAAACCGTCCTGGTAGGAAGGCTTTAGTAAATAGATCTGCCAACTGTTTTTTTGTTGCAATTTGAATCAATATTATTAATCCTTTTTCAGAGTTATCTCTGAGAAAATGATATCAAATTTCGATATGTTTTGTTTTTAAATGTTGAACAGGATTAGCTGTTATGAACATAGCAACAGTGTTATCAATGTAAATTGGTGTTTTAAGAAAATTGAACCCATAATCCAGTAGTTGATTTTGCAACCATAGAATTTGAGAACATCCTGCTGATGGAGCAATGTACTCAGCTTCTACAGTTGAAACAGAGACATTTGTTTGTTTCTTACATTGCCACGAGACTAATTGGGGACCAAGAAATTGACACCCACCCGAAGTAGATTTTCTATCTTGACAGCATCCACCATAATCACTATCTGTATATCCATGTAGTTCAAAGTTACCCTCGTAAAGATACCAAAGCCCTAAGGCTGGTTTACCTTTGAGATACCTGAATATCCTTTTGACAGCAATTAAGTGAGATTCTTTCGGGTCTGATTGATACCTGGCACAAACACAAACAACATACATAATGTTTGGTCTAGATGCAGTAAGGTACATCAAAGAACCAATCATTGATCTGTATAACGTTTGGTCAATAGATTTTCCTTTTGGATCAGGTTCAATCTTGGTGTTAACATCTGCTGGAGTTCGTATGGACTGACAGTCTTGCAACTTAAATTTCTTCAAGAGCTTGTCGACAAACTTCTCTTGATTGATGAAGATTCCATCGTCAGTTTGCTTGACTTGAAGTCCAAGATAGAAATTAATCTCTCCCATAGAACTCATTTGGAACCGAGATTTCATGATTTCTTCAAATTCATTGCACAATTTTGGACTGGTAGAACCAAATATGATGTCATCAACGTACACTTGTACACATAAGAGATCATCATTATCCTTCTTTATGAATAAAGTTGGATCAATTTTCCCTCTTGTGTATCCATGTTGGATTAAGTGTTATGATAACGTCTCATACCAAATTCTAGGGGCTTGATGAAGTCCATATAAAGCTTTACTCAGCTTATATACTCGATGTGGAAATTGTGCATCCTCAAAGCCTGGAGGTTGCTTCACAAACACATCGTCAGTGATAGGACCATATAGAAATGCACCCTTTACATCCATTTGATACACCTTAAATTTCATGAATGAAGCATAAGCCAGGAAAACTCGAATGGATTCAAGTCTTGCAACTGGTGCAAACACTTCATCATAATCTATTCCTTCTTCCTGTGTGTACCCTTGTGCAACTAGTCTCGCTTTGTTCCTTATTACAACACCACGATCATCAGTCTTATTTCTAAATAGCCGTTTCGTGCCTATTGCATTTTCTCTTTCAGGTAGATCCACCAAATTCCACACTTCTTGTTTGCGAAATTGAAGTAATTCTTCTTGCATGGCTTCTATCCAACCATTGTCCTTTAATGCTTCGGTAACATTTTTAGGAACAATTTGAGAAAGAAAACAAGAGTATAAACACACGTTTGTTTGTTCTGATTTACTCCTTGTTGTTCTCTCATTCAATGGACCAATAATCTGAGAAATTGGATGATTCTTGTGAATACGAGATGTTGGAATCTCATCACATTGAACATTAACATCCAGATTTGTTTGGTTCAAGTTGGAAAGCTCATGTAACAAAATTGAAGAATGTGGATTGAAGTTTGGAACTTGAGTCGGTGAGTTAATAAAGTAATCAAAGTTACTAGTATCAACTACATCACCAGAGAATGGATGATGTTCCAGACTCAGGTATCACAAACTCATTACCATCATTAGTAATATGTTGTGATCCTTCCTGATCAAATGAAACTGAATGATCTGAAACTGTATTATCATGATTATTTTCATCGAATTGAATTGATGAATCCTTGACAAATGATAGAAATGGGTGTCTGAGCTAGAATCATCTGGGTCATCAGAATCTGAATCCTCACTGAAAGATCCAAGATCTCCTCTAGAGTTCTTCTTACCTGCAGAATCAAGACAATTTGGTTGATTAAACAAGTTAGATTGAAGAGAGTTTGATAATGAATCTATATCAAATAACCATGCAGGACCATTTGAAACTGATGGAAAATAATTTTCCAGAAATTTAACGTTGAATATTTCAAGAATTATATTTGTCCTAGAGTTGTAAACTCGATAGGCTTTTGAAACAGATGAGTATCCAACGAAAAATCCATTATCAGATTTTGCTTCAAATTTTCCTAATTGATCACTTGAATTAAGAATCATAACAAGACAACCAAATGATTTTAGAAAGTTTTTTGTTTGGTTTCCTGCCAAACATTAACTCATATGGAGTTTTCATTTTATCTTTCACAATTAAGATTCGATTCTGAACGAAACACGCAGTTTGCAGGACCGGTTAAGGGCTTGGACAAATTACAACACAACAACACAATGAGGAGAACAACTAAACTTTGATCAAACAGTGAACTGGATTAACCAAGTATGATACTAAGAACACAAGTAAAGTAAAGAGACAGAACAAGAGAGTTGGGTTTCAAGGAGGCAGTATATTGCTTTCTCAAGTTCTTTTACAAGTGTTACAAAGCATAAAGAAAGATACAAGAACTTGGAATACTTATACTACAACCTACAGCCGGCTATACTTTGAAAGCCAGCTGGATACAATTGACTAGACACTAACAAAATCAATTGTAGGATCAAAAGGCATATCTGCCTTTTGACCTTGTGACTATGACATGCCATAGCTCACATCTTTATCTATTACAAAAAGGATAAAGTACATAAAGTAGAAAGTTACAGACTCAAGACCTCAATGTATAGTTACCAAAAGCATGGACCTTTTCACCAACTCATGTAAGTTGGTGACTTTACAGAGATACAGCGGAAAAGGTGCTTTATGGAACAGTACATCAGATAAAGCATGTATACTAAAAGTCTTTGGAAGAAATCTGTCTTCATAGGTTGAAGCTTCGGAAGACTTTGTCTTTGAGGCTTCGGAAGACTTCATGTTTGGCTTCGGAAGATATTGGTCTTGGCTTCAGAAGATTTTACACTTAGAGTATTTTCTAGTGAGTTGTGTAAAACTTCCGAAGCATTCTTTACTTCAGTACTTAGTGCATGTTGTAGAGACACATTGGATGTTTTGGGTTGCATCAGACTTAAGGAATCCTTACAAACTCCTCCTAGGCTGATGCTACCAAAACACTTAGAAGATCTTCAGATGTTGGTGGTCTTCAGTATAATCATGACCATTCCTTTCTTCATTAGATGGTCAGGATCATCAAGACCTTCATAGTATCTTCTCATCTTAAAGAGATCATGCAGAGGTAAGTTGATTATGTCTTGCCAAGTGTAGACATTCTCAACACCTTGATCTCTGATTACATGCCATCTTTCTGGATTAGTAGAGTAAGTCCAGGACAAGATGGGTGTCTCAGTTGTCAGAGGAGCCACTTGCATAGGAGTTGATTGGGCTGCCTCATCATGCACTTCCTCAGGTTGATCTGACTCAGCCTGAGGTGTAGAGGTAGATGACTTAGGCTTCTTCTTCTTTGACTTTGGTTTAGAAGCCATTCTCTTCTTCCTCTTAGATGACTTTAGCTGAGAAGACTGGTCTGCAGCACCTTGTTGATCATCCTTGTCTTTCTCAGTTGGGTGTTCCTCCCTCACAGGTTCAGAAGGAGAGGGAGTTTGACCCTGCCTTGGATCAGAAGATGAAGCTTGCTGAGGCTCAGCTGGAGGTCCGGATTGAGGTGTCTCAGGTTGTTCAAACTTAACCTCCACTTCAGGTGGGACTTGACTTGGAAGAGAGTGCAAGTCAATTAGTTCACCACTCTTAATCTTCTGCTTGATCACCCTTATATGCTCATCCATTATGGATAGAGACATGGGGCCAAGTCTCCTTCCGGAGAATCCATATAGCTTCAAGAAGCTCATCATCCTTTGTCTGTCAGCAGACTTCTTTACACTCTTTTGGATGATGGCTCTTGACTTTGCAGCTTCTTCCCTTAGCTTCCTTTTGGTTGTCTTTCTTTCTTTGACTAGCTCAAGTTCAAGTTGCTTCAAGTACTCAAACTCAATGAAGTCATAGGACAAGGGAAGAAGTGCATCTGCCTGATAGAAGCCTGTGGCACTCAGGTAGTTGATCATCTTGATCCTATCTTCTTCTTTATCTACCTGAGGTTCTTGTGGAGCCACATCTTCCTGTACAGGACTTTCTTGAACTGGAGAGAGAGTGGGAGCATGCTTGTAGAGTCTTTTCTGTCTCCTCTTCTCTTTGAATTGGAGAAGTAGCCTTGCATCCTCTTTTTCTTTCATCTCTCTTAACACTTTCATGTCAGCCAGTTCATTCAATTCTTCTAAGGGGAGGGAGATGATTTCATCAATATCATAGTTCCTGGTCTGTAAATAAGTAATCCTGACTGCCCTCAACTCATCATCTTGAGTGTTTGGTCTGGGGGCAGCCCTGATTGCAGCTTGCATAAAGCTAGATGACCCAGAGGAACTTTCTCCCCTTAGCTTCCTTTTCCTCTCTCTCTCTTCCTCCTAAATTTCCTCAGGAGTCATTATCCTTTTTCCTTTGTCACCCACAGACCTTTGTGACTCAGGGTGGATAGAGGCTTGGCCTTCATTGCTTGGTGTAGCTTCCATGCTCTGGCCAGAGAGAGGCTGAGAAACACCTTCACCAGCAGGTGTCTCAGAAGGAGTTTGAACCTCTGCAGCAGTTGTTGATGATGAGACAGGGGTCTCAGGTTCTGTCACTAGGCCTTCAGTCAAGGTTTCCCCTATGAAACTAATCTTAGGGTCCACCTCAACATCCAGTTGACCGATGACATTGCCTGATTGCCTAAGTCTCCTTCTTAGAGTGAACTCTGCAAGAATCCTATCTTGGATTCTTTGAGCCAATCTGTCAGCTTGTCTCGAGTTGCTTGGATTGACAAGTGGCATGTTGACTAGATCCAATCCTTCATAGAAGTTCAAGTTTTGAAAATCAAAAACTTCTTGTTGCCCTTGAACTTTGTGAAGGATAAGGGCTCTTCTGTCAGCATCATACCTCCACCTTATGATGTAGTTTGCAGTTCCTTGTGGTGGAGATGAGACAGCCCTTGGTATACCTTCCTCAAAGAGACTCCTGATGATAGAGTCTATAGAGTCCACATTAATGTGAACTTGAGGAAGTTGCTGAAAATGCACAACAACAAGTGAGGATGGTGAGTCCTCTATGTCCATTCTCTGTGAAGAACTCCCAGGTTCTGTGGCTGCAATAACTTTCTCCCCCTTTTTGGTAGCATCACCCACTTGCATAGGTGAGCTGGAGGATAAGTCAATCACTTCCACAGGTTCTTGTGTTCCTGGTTGAGCTCTTCTTAAAGGTCTCCCAGCTAGTTTTTCCTTTAGATATGAAATCTGAAGTTGCTGATCATTGACCCTGTTTTGTAAGGTAGTCACCTGAGATTCAAGGTGACTAACCTTAGAGACTAAATAGGAGCATGTTTTTGACAGTTTCTGCACCTTTAGTCTCAAATTCCCCTCTTCTTCATCAGAAGAATCATTGGAGGATGAGATGATTGGACCAAAGTCCTCTCTCTCACCACCAGCTTGAGGTCCTTGGCTGCTGGTTTTCCTCTGCTCACTAGCAATCTCAGTTGAGATGCCAGTGGGCTGAGTTGCCATGGTTGAGGTCTTAATGATATAATCACTTTCAGAAGTGAGAGCCTATTCCATATGGACATCCTGAACATGTTCAGAAGTGTCCACCTCAGTAACAGGTGACTGATGTAGGATAGACTGAGGAGAATCAGAGGTACTCATCTCTCTTTGAGTAGGGGAGGAGAAGAGAGACTCATGGTACTCACTGAATCCTAAGTCTTCATCAGTATAGAAAGATAGGTTGGGAATTGGTTGGTTTAGATCTAAAGGCTGGGGATGGTAGCTGTCCCCTGAAGGTTGTTCACTTGAGTGTTGAGACTCAGAGTGAAGGCTTAAGGCTGTTGGGCTTGTGAGCTCATCAGGGTGAGCATGAGGAACCTCAGCCCTGATAAGTGAAGAAATGGGAGTGGTTTGCTCCTCAGGGGAAGTGGGAGCTCTAGTGTCCACTTCCTCCTGTAAGGTTGAGTATATGGGGACCTGCACAGACTCAATAGCCTGAGCAGGGGTTCGTTTGGATTTTCTTTGGTAGGTGAGGGTTATTTGTGGTCTTTTTAGTGGTAAAGAAAAAGAAGGTGTGGGTTCAACACTAGCTTGTGTTGCTAGGTTGTCACCTTGAGCAATGAGCTCTAACATTTTGGGGACTAGGGCCGTTTCTACCCCTGAGAAGCCTACAGTTGGCTTCTTCATTATTTTAAAGATGTCAGGCTTCATCTGTCCTAATTTAAGAATATTACTTGTTTCCCTCAACTGTGAGCCCAGTTCACAGTTGAGAATGTGTTGAACATATCTAGAAAACATGTAATACTCTAAGGAGTCCAAGTTTGCAAGTAGATTAGTATAAACAAATTGAGAGTACCTGAACTTGACCCCCTAAACCATTCCATGAACTATAAAGGAGAGATCCTCAGGAATCTGGTCCCACCCACCATGCTTGTTTGATAAGCTGTGGATAACCACATGCAGTAGGTATTTCCACTGGGATGAGACCTTCCCTTTCCTGAAGGTCTTTACAGAGAAATCTCCCTCATAGCCCATGATGGTTGATGATGGCCAGAGTGATGAAGATTGTCACCTTCTTCATCATCCAGCTGCAAATGATGGTTGATGATGGCCAGAGTGATGAAGATTGTCCTCCCTTGCACTGTGGCAGACAGTGCCTTCTCCCCATCCATAATGACCTCTTGGCAGGTCTTCCAGAATTCAAGCAAGTGATCCTCATACAGAGTAGGATCAATGGTCAGGGAGGTGAAATAGTTGGATAGAGTTAAGAATTGGCAAATCTCTGAGAAACTTGCATCTTTCTCAGAACTTAACAGAGCAACTTGATTGTGTTGCCTGTGAAGTTGCATGGAGAAATCTGGGTTGTTTCTGCGGTTAAGGTTGGCCATTTCAGAAGCTTAAGAGTGAAGAAAGGTAGAGAGCAAAGGCAGTTTAGAGAATTAGGTTAGAGGAATAGTGGAATTGAGGAAGATAGTGAGAAAGAGGGGGAACCGTTGGGTATTTATGTGAAAAGGGATTTGAACCAAAGTTAATGAAAGAGGATAAACTTTGAAATCCGGAAGTCGGTCCCACCTCTGAAAAAGTAGTTTACTTTTGCTCAAAAAGTAGTTTTCTTGGAATTCGAAAAGCTTCCGAAGGTGAATTGTCTTAGGAAGTTTTAATGAAAAAGATTCCGAAGTTAAAATGGCTTCGGAAGATTTTCCTGAGAGTCTTGAAAATTTATGCTTCGGAAGAGAAATAAACACTTGAATGCTTTGTATAATAAACAACAAAGCTTCCGAGAGTTAATTTTGCTTCGGAAGAAAAAAGTGCTTAAAAACAAATAAGTGTCTGAGATAAGATTTTAAGCTTCGGAAGATAGATTTAGACTTCTTCCGAAGGTAAAATCTCTTAGACAGTTATTTATTTTGAAGACATGTTTCTTGCATTGCCATGAGACCACCCTTCCACCAAGGAATTGACATCCCCCAGATGTAGACTTTGCAGTCATATTGCAACCACCATAATCACTATCTGTATAGGCATACAGATTGAAATTTTGGATTCTTTGGATACCATAGACCAAGTGTTGAAGCACCTTTGAGGTATCTTAAAATCCTTTTCACAGTGATTAAGTGAGACATCTTAGGGTTGGCTTGATATCTTGCACAAATACATGTAGCAAACATGATATCAGGCCTGCTAGCTGTAAGATACATAAGAGACCCAATCATAGCCCTGTATAAATGTTCATCTACACACTCCCCCTCAAGATCAGGTCCAAGGGAGTGGTTTCTGGCTATGGGTGTCTTAGCAATCTTACAATCCGTCATGTTGAACCTCTTGAGTATGTCATGAACATACTTTGACTGACTTATGAAGATGCCATCTTTAACTTGCTTCACTTGAATTCCCAGAAAGAAATTGAGTTCTCCCATTGCACTCATTTCAAATCTGTCTTTCATCAGCTTCTCAAAGTCTTTGCAGAGCTTTGGATTAGTTGAACCAAAGATGATGTCATCAACATATACTTGAACTAGCAATAAGTCATTTCCCTGTCCTTTGATGAAGAGAGTTCCATCTATAGTACCTCTCCTGTATCCATGTTTACAAAGACTCAGACAGTGTCTCATACCACTTCCTGGGTGCCTGATGCAGCCCATAGAGAGCTTTGTCAAGCTTGCAGACATAATCAGGATGATCAGGGTCTACAAAACCAGGTGGCTATTTGACATAAACCTCTTCATCAATCACTCAATATAAGAAAGCACACTTTACATCAAGTTGAAAGACCTTGAAGTTCTTGGATGCAGCAAATGCCAGGAATATCCTAACAGCTTCTAATCTTGCTATAGGAGCAAAGACATCAGTGTAGTCAATCCCTTCTTCTTGTGTGTATCCTTGAACAACTAGTCTTGCCTTGTTCTTGATGATAATTCCTCTATCATCCTTCTTCTTCCAAAAAACCCATTTGGTTCCAATGGTAGTCTTCCCATGAGGAAGAGGACAAAGGTTCCAAACTTTCTGCCTTTTGAAATGAAGCAGCTCTTGTTGCATAGCTTCAACCCAACATCCATCCTTTAGAGCTTCATCAACTTTCTTTGGCTCTATCAAAAATAAGACACAAGAGAGAAGACAAACATTTGCTTTATGGGTTTGTCCTCTTGTTCTTACCCCTGTGATAACATCTCCAATGATGTTTGTGGTGGGGTGAGACTTGTGGATCCTTAGCTGAGGGATCACAGCAAGTTGCTGAGAAAGATCCAAATTTGAGAAATTTAGATCTGGCATAAATGATTCACCCTCCACATTACCACACTTATCAAGATTAACTTGATCCAATGAGTGTGTGACATCATTGATGTTGTCATCTATGGTGTGGTTATTAGCATCAAGGAATTCCTGATCTCTATCACCATCACCATTGTTGTCTTCTACAATTGAGGTGTCTTTATCTGGTTGAGGAGCCTCTGAGCTGGAATTTGAAGGCATACCAGATGTATCAGTAGAATTTGTCATTGTAGTGCTGATAGAGACCTCATTTGCTGAAGTAGTCCCAACTGGAGCTGAAGATGTATGAGTTGAGGGTCTTCCTAGCTCAAATCTTGGATAAGGATCACCTGTATTTAGATTTTCTGCAGATCCTGAAGCATTCTCACAAGATTTGTTAAAACAGTTGGTAACTAAATCAAGATCAAACAGCCAATCAGGACCAGAACCAGCCACACAGGGTGTGTGTTCAATGAAAGTCACATTGGCTGACTCCTCAACAATTCTAGTTCTGAGATTGTATACTCTATAAGCCTTAGCTTGGGAAGAGTATCCAATGAAGTGTCCATCATCTGATTTCTCAGCAAACTTGGCAATTTGATCCTTGGTATTCAAGATGGTGCAGGGACATCCAAATGACCTGAGAAAACCATGAAAGGTTTCCTCTTGTGCCAAAGTTCATAAGGAGTCTTACCATGTGTCTTAACTACTAAAACTCTGTTTTGCACATAGCAAGCAGTATTAACTGCCTCTGCCCAGAAGGTGATGGGCAGTTTAGAGTCAGACAACATAGTTCTTGTAGCTTCAATAAGTGTCCTGTTTCTCCTCTCAGCAACTCCGTTTTGCTGAGGAGTCTTGGGAGCACTATATTGTCTTGTAATACCTTTTTCATCACAAAATGTATCAAGGATTTGGTTTTTGAATTCAGTTCCTTGATCACATCTTATGGTTTTGACCTTGTGATCACTTTGATTCTCAACTTTTAAGATGAAATTCTTCAGAATCTTAGGGGTTTCATCCTTAGTTCTAAGAAAGAAAACCCAAGTGAATCTTGTAAAATCATATGTGATCACTAAACAATAAGAGGTCCTTCCTAGACTCATTACACTGGTGGGACCAAAGAGATCCATATGTAACAAGTGTAGGGGAGTAGTGATGGAGTTCCTTTCCTTAGGCTTGTGAGATACCTTGTGTTGCTTCCCTTTCAGGCATGCAACACAATGATCATCACTTGTAAACTCTTTCTTTGGCATTCCAGTTACCAAATCATGTTTAATTAATTTATTCATGTTCTTAAAGTTTACATGGCACATTCTTTTATGCCATAGGAAAGACTCATCACTATTTGCTTTAGATAGAAAGCATGAAACTTCTCCAGAGGGAGATGTTTCTTGCAAATCCATCTTGTACATGTTCCCTTTCCTGGGGGCTCTGAGCAGGATATGCTCATGAGGAATGACCACTCCAGGCTTGAGAACAATGCACTCATGCTCAGTAAAGAGCATGTTATGACTCTGATCACAAAATTAGGATACACTCAGAAGATTGTACCCAAGCTTCTTAACAAAGTTTACCTTCTCAATGCTAAGCTTACCATTTGTGACCTTGCCCCTTCCTGAAATGTAACCACCTTCATCTCCTCTAAAAGCAATTGTTCCTCCATCAATTCTCTCAAAATTTTGGAGTAGAGACCTATTGCCTGTCATGTGCCTGGAACAGCCACTCAATTATCCAGACATTCCTGTTTGTCTTGAGCTGTTCCTGCACAAAGAAAATGATTAGTTACATTTGGAAACCCAAGCCTTACTTGTCTTGGGCTCACTAAGAGTAATGGAAGGTAATGCAACAGTAATAGATCCTATGGTTGTACTATGGGAATCTTCAGCAGTAGTTGATGGAGAAACCTCAGTCATTTGGTCTTTCTTAGACTTCCACACCACCTTTGGAGTCTTGGACTTGACCTTCAAAACCTTAGAAGCTTTTGGGACTTCACAAGTTTTGATGACTAAACCTTCGGAAGATTCTACAGTCACTGCAGTAGACTTCAGTGCTTCGGAAGAACTCCTTTCTTCCGAGACCAATTTTACTTCCGAAGGTAATTTTCCATTTACCTTCTTCTTTGATTTGGAGCTTCCGAAGGAAACAGGCTTTCCTTCTGAAGCTTGAGTCTTCTTGAGACTCTTTGAAATCTTTGATGGTCATGTTGATAGTACTTTTAGGATTGTATGGGCAATCCTTAGCAATGTGAGAGGTACTTTCACACATGACACATAACATCTTCTTCTTCAAAGGAGTCTCCTTATGAGAGCAAGACTGGCTTTGGTCACATCCCTTCTCCACCTTCATCTTAGTAGATGCTGAGACAGTTCTCTTGGGCTGTGAACTGTTCTTGGAGTTTGATGGTCCAGGCTGTGCAGCAGTGGTACACAACAACTCAGTCTTCTTCTTTGCACAGAGATGATTTGAACAAGAACCAGGACTCTTAGCTGAGGAGTCTTGGTTGATGTCTTCAGTCCTTACTACTTTAAAACCTGCAGAGATAAAAACTTGTTTTTGCTTAGAATCAAAAGTCGTCTTGATCTCTTGAGTCTTCTTTGCTTTTCTCTTGCTCTTCCTGATCAAGTTCTTTCTCTTGGACTTGGTCATCACAGTAGATTTCTTCTCCTCAGAAGGATAGTGGCCCTTGGAAGAATCCTCTTCTTCACTCTTCTCAGAGGAATTCTTCACTATCACTTCTTCATCCTCCTCACTTATAGGATCTATGAGAGGAAGCTCATCTTCACAAGTTCCACACCTAGGAGATCTTACAGACAAGATTGTGTGTGGAGGAGCTATCTCATTTGATCCCAGTCCCTGTCTATTTTGATAGCACACTTTGTTGTGCAGGGATGAGGATATCATATTCTTGAAGGTCTCTTCTTCAAGAACACTCTTCTCTGCCTTGGCTTTGCTGATCACAAGCTCAGCCTGACACTCAGTCAACTTAGTTATGAGATCCTGGATCTAAGTTCTAAAATCTGTATGTTCATGTTTTAGTACTGAAATGGTTTTCTCCAAGTCCTCTATCTTTAACTTGTAATCATTTTCACACTTTCTAAAATCAGATTTTAATATGTTTAATGACTCAAGATCAGATCTCATCTCTAAGTTATAGGACCTGTATCTATTTACTTTAGTAATGCATTTAGGAGTACAGAGATGTTCTAATACCTTGGCTTCATCATGATCAGCCATCAGTGCTTGGTTTGGAGAAGCATCCTCCACCTGAAAGCTCCATTCAAAGCCTCCCTCTTCAACAGCAACAGCAACATGTTGCTTTGGCTTCTCATACTGAGGGGCTTTGTCAGTGTAGTTTGGTTTGGTTTGTGTTTGGCCCCCATTTGTTTTAAGTGCCTTACACTCCCTAGCAAAGTGGCCCATAAGGTTACAGTTGTAACACTTAACTTTGCTTTTATCCAGCCCAAACTTTCCACTGGTAGCATTGCTTGGAAACCTTCTTCCTGTTCTCTTGTAGAACTTCTTGGCTCTGTGAGTGAGGAGAGCCATCTGTTGAACTATCTCCATGTATTCCAGGTCATCTGGATGGATACAGTCCAGGTCTTCAAGAGTGAAGAGAGAGTTCCCACAGCTTTCATCAGTAGACACAAAGGCTTGAGAAGAACTTGTCTCTTGGAATGGGCTTCCTTGAGTAAAGTTCTCCCTGGGTGTCTCTGGGAAGGTGATGAAAGGACCCTTTTGTGAGTTGTCAGGGTAGCACATGAGATGATGTTGGGGTTCTATGCTATCCCTTTCAACCACATGAAGGGCTGAACCCATTTGATTGTTGGAGTTACCAGATGAACCTTGCATGTTCATCTCCATCTTGTATCCACTGAGAATCCCATATAACTCTGTCAGAGTAAGAGTTTTGAGGTTCTCAGTCCTCTTGATCACCACACAGTAGTGTGTCCATTGCCTAGGAAGTGAGAATATAAACTTCCTTAAAATGTCCCTGTTCTCAAGAGGAACTCCTCCATCCACTAGGGTATCCACTATCTCAACATACCTGAAGTATTGTTGAGTCATGGTTTCACCTGCTTTGAAGGTGAAGTTTTCAAACTGCTGCTTTAGGAGATCCTTCTTGTTCTCCTTGGCTTCAGAGGAGCCTTCATACATCAGCTTCAGTGCATCCCACAGTTGTTTAGCTGTTTTGCACTTCTTAAAGCCTCTGTATACAGAGTTTGGGAGAGCAGTCTGAAGAGCAGTCATGGCGTTCCTATCAATCTCTACTCTTTTTCTATCTTCATCAGAGTAGTTGGCCACATCTTTTGGAATCATACCAGCACCAGCAGCAGAAGGAGTGATGGGTATGAAAGGTCCATTCTCAACAGATTCCCACATTCTTGAATCAAGAGACCTGATGAAACCTTCCATTCTCATACACCAGGTGTCAAAATCATCAAGAGTGATCAGTGGGGATTTGTTCATGGTTCCAGTCTCCATATCAGTCTTTGAGATGGATGCCATTTGGAAAGTTTAGTTTTTGTGTGTGTGAGGGATCTTAAGATGGTGAGATCTTATATCAAGAGCCTGGAAAGCTTTGATACCAATTGCAGGACCGGTTAAGGGCTTGAACAAATTACAACACAACAACACAATGAGGAGAACAACTAAACTTTGATCAAAAAGTGAACTGGATTAACCAAGTATGATACTAAGAACACAAGTAAAGTAAAGAGACAGAACAAGAGAGTTGGGTTTCAAGGAGGCAGTATTGCTTTCTCAAGTTCTTTTACAAGTGTTACAAGGCATAAAGAAAGATACAAGAACTTGGAATACTTATACTACAACCTACAGCCGGCTATACTTTGAAAGCCAGCTGGATACAATTGACTAGACACTAACAAAATCAATTGTAGGATCAAAAGGCATATCTGCCTTTTGACCTTGTGACTATGACATGCCATAGCTCACATCCTTATCTATTACAAAAAGGAT
Source organism: Flaveria ramosissima (assembly GCA_025215565.1). Lineage (NCBI taxonomy): Eukaryota > Viridiplantae > Streptophyta > Magnoliopsida > Asterales > Asteraceae > Flaveria > Flaveria ramosissima. The sequence goes on from CM046036.1 coordinate 25,761,920, forward strand.
AAAGTACATAAAGTAGAAAGTTACAGACTCAAGACCTCAATGTACAGTTACCAAAAGCATGGACCTTTTCACCAACTCATGTAAGTTGGTGACTTTACAGAGATGCAGCGGAAAAGGTGCTTTATGGAACAGTACATCAGATAAAGCATGTATACTAAAAGTCTTCGGAAGAAATCTGTCTTCATAGGTTGAAGCTTCGGAAGACTTTGTCTCTGAGGCTTCGGAAGACTTCATGTTTGGCTTCGGAAGATATTGGTCTTGGCTTCGGAAGATTTTACACTTAGAGTATTTTCTATTGTGTTGTGTAAAACTTCCGAAGCATTCTTTACTTCAGTACTTAGTGCATGTTGCAGAGACACATTGGATGTTTTGGGTTGCATCAGACTTAAGGAATCCTTACACAGTTGATATAGCTTCATCCCAAAAAGTGATAGGAATTTTTGCATCAGCTAACATAGAACGAGCAGCTTCAATCAGTGTTCTATTCTTCCTTTCAGCAACTCCATTTTGTTGTGGAGTTCTGGGAGCACTGAACTGATGAGCTATCCCTTTCTGTGCACAAAACATTTCAATGTTAGCATTTTTGAATTCCGTTCCATTATCACTTCTTATTATTTTCACTTTATTTTCTAATTGATTTTCAACTTTTATGATAAATTCTTTTAGTAAATCAGCCGTTTCAGATTTGGCATATAGAAAGAAAACCCATGAAAATCTTGCATAGTCATCAATGATAACTAAACAATATGATTTTCGTCCAATACTCTTGACATTTGTTGGTCCAAAAAGATCCATATGTAACATCTGAAGAGGTTTGGATGTTGAGTTTATAGGCTTGGACTTATAAGACGCTCTGTGTTGCTTTCCCTTCAAACATGCTGAGCAGTGATCAGTTGTTGCAAACTTCTTAGATGGAAGTCCAATGACATGATTTCCTACTACGAGCTTGTTCATATTCTTGAAATTTGAATGTCCAAGACGTCTATGCCATAACTGGCTTTCATCATTTGATGCCTCAGCAATTAGGCATGTTGTTTCAGTTGAAGGATCAACTTGAGACATATCCAGCTTGTATACATCTCTATCTCTTTCAGCTGTAACAATCATCCAATCTTTGCTTATCTTAAAACCTGGCTTCAAAACATAACAGAATGAATCATCAAATAGAACATAATATGATTTATGACATATTTGAGATACGCTTAAAAAATTAAAGTTCAACTGTGAACAAAGTTGACTTTATCAAAACTTATTATCCCATTTGATACTGTTTCTTCTCCGGTTATTTTTCCTCCATCATCACCACCAAAGGCGACGTGAGTTCCATCTTCTAACTTAAAATCTTGTAACAAGGCAGGATTGCCTGTCATATGCCGGCTACACCCACTATCCACATACCATGTATTGAGTGGTCTTTTTGGGCGTACCTGCACAACAAGAAAATTTAATTGAGATATCTACCCAAGCCGAGATGGTCTTGGGTTTTCCAAATTTATCAACAATTGTAAATTGTTTGTAATGAAGATTATTCAAATCAGGTTTATTCTTGATGAATTTACCAATTAATTATAAAAATTGTTTTGAAAATTATTTGATTTATTTTGAGAACATTCATATCGTTTGATTGCTCAACTTTTGAAATGTATTGATGACTAACATTTTATTAGTCATCCTTACAGATCTTGGTATGAATTGTTCTTGCATATTTTGTTTAGATCTCACATAATTGTTCTTTAGAAAAGATCTCAAACCTAAAGAAGGTTGATTAGTGACTTTTTAGTTTGTTTCTCAGATATTGTGGAGTAACAAAGCCTTTGCTCATGTTTGATTTTGCAACGTTTCTAGTAAGAGATCTATTTCTACAAATAACAATTTGCAGTATTGTGAGTCTTTTCATCACAATAAGTACAATATTTGTTAAAATAACAATCTGCTGTCGAATGATTTCTCATGTCACATATGTGACAGTACTTGTTGAAGTAGCACTCAGCAGTATTGTGATTTTTTATATCACAAATTTCACAGTACTTTTGTGGAGTTAAAAACAGCTTTTTGTTCACTTTTGACATTGACACAATGTTTGATTTTGGTGTCAAATAGTTAATCTTTTGTCTTTCATTTTTCACAGTTTGATTTTGTGTCAAATTATTTTGCATTTGTTTAACATGAACTTCCTTCTTGAATGCATTAGGAACAAATCTTTTTGCTACAGCGGAAGTCTTGGAATCTAAACTTGATTTCAGATAAAATTGAGATTTGTTCATAATATTTGCTTTGTTGTTTTGAAGAGAATTCATATTTAACAAACCAGCTGACACAAATTTTATTGGTTTAAGTTTTGTTGTTTGATTTGTTGCTTTAATCAAATTTTCTGAACTTTTGTTTCGTTCAGATGTTGCTTTTGATGATTTCTTTCTTCTTCTTTTATTCTTTGATTTAGAAGAACTTGGTTTACTTTCAGATTGAACATCATCAGAAGAAGATTCCTTTTCAGATTGAACTTGTTTCAGATTAATGGTGTTTGAATCTTCTGATGTTCCTACCTGTTGTTTATCTTTGCTTTGAACTTTCACTTCTTCTAATACAATATGAATTTGATCAGAAGTGTTTTGTTTTGGTTATTTTGGTTCATAAGATTTTATCTTGATTGGACGACCATTTTTGATCTTTTCTTGATCATTTTCAACAAACACTTGAACATTTTCCTTTTCTTCTTCTGAATTCTTGTTTTTGATCTGGAAAGCTTTAAGTTTAGCTTTATTCTCAGGAGAATGATCATGAGTATTGAAGTTCTCTGGTAGTGTGTTTGTAATAGATTCAAGCATAGGTTCATGAGTGAAACCTAACCCTGCTTTTTGTTTATCTTTTCTTTCACTTACCAGTTTTTCTACTATCATTTTTGAACTTTTTACTTTTACCAGATCCATTTGAGTAGCAGCATGTGCTATTTTCTCTTGTTCAAGATTCTTGGTCATCTTTTCCAATTGTTTAGAAACAATTTCTAAATCTTTTATATTTTTGTTCCATGAAGTTTGAAGAGAGATAATCTTTTGATCCGCTGTTTTATGATCAGATTTTAAGTTTGCTATGCATAGATTCTTCTTGTTTTAGCTTCTCACAGATTTTGAATGAGTAGTTTCTATAGTATTTAACATGTTCATAGCATGATTTAGTGCAGAGTTTTTCTCTCACTTCAGATGGGATTTCAGGAAATTTTGGAGCTGTGGTTTCTGATTTTGAAGTTGAAGAGTCAACCTTTGGTTGATCAGACTGTGCCATTAGAGCTACTTCATCTGGATCCTCCTTAGGATCAAACTTGTCACTCCAATCATAGTCATCTTCTTCTTCATTTTCACTTTCCACCTTTGGATCATTGTTTTCTGACCAATCTTCTCCTTCAATTTCTGGAATAAGAGATAAACTTGATGTTAAATCATTTGTAAACTGATCTGCATATGCACTCCAATCATAACCATCTTTTATGCTGACTACTAGAGCTTTCTTGGTTTCATCAGATGATTTTGTTTCATCTTTAAGCTCAGGCATAGGAAGACTTTGATAAGGCTTTTGAAAAGTCTTCTGAGCCCTTTGATTGCTTGAACTTGATTGAGCATTTCCTCCATTATTCCTTGGAGCTTTGCATTCTCTAGAGAAGTGTCCATAACTGTTACAGTTAAAACATCTAGATTTTGACTTGTCAAATCCAACAGTCTTGTTAGCACTTGGCTTGTATTTCTTGTTGATATATGAATGCTTTTATGTCCTGTAGGCAATCATCATCATCTGCCAGTTTAAATCCATCTCTTCAACATCTTCAGGATCCATCTCAAACAAATCCTGCAAAACAAAATCTAATTGAGTTAAATGGCTACCTTGATATGCTTGAAAACTAGCCATAAATGCAGTGAATGTAGTTTTAGACTCTTCATCCTCTAATAGGATGTTAATCACATCTTTAACTTTGCTAGATTTAGAAGAGTTAGATGAAGAAGTCTCTGTTTGAACATTTGATGTTTGGGACTGAGATTTAGGAGGAGATTGAGAATGAGACTGAGTTGTATAAGCAGGAGCACTGGTAAATGATGAGTCAGTAAAGAATCTTGCTCCAACAAACAAATCTCCCTATTCTTCTGTGCTTTTCTCACTCTTTGCCATAAATTCATTCTCAATAGTGGTTGTAGGAGAAGCAACAAACTGATACTGAGACATTGATGCTGCTCTATCATTGTTCCTTGAGCTTTCATCAATCTCTACTGACTCTATCTTGGCAATAAGTAGATCTAGATCCATAAGGAACTTGTCAGTATGCTTTAGTAGGGTTACAATTTGTTTCCATGATGATGGTAAAGCATTGAGTAGTCTGAGATTTAGATCTTCAAGATCAGGCTTAATACCAGCTGTTGACATCTTAGTTGTAAGTTGAACAAATCTGTTCATCATCTGATTTATGGTTTCACCAGACAAATGTTGAAACAATTCTAATTGTCTTTTCAACTTTTGTTTCTTGAGGTTTTGAATCTCCTTGCCTTCTTCACAAATGATCTTTAAGGCTTTATATAGAGTGTATCTAGATTGATATGCATCAAGCCTTGCAAGAACTTCCAAAGGTAGTCCTTTACACATCAATGAATATGCTTTGATATCATTCTTTACTCTTTTCAAATCATCTCCTTGAAGACCATCTTCAGGATAGGGTTCTGGAGAATTTTTAGTATACACAAACCCTCTGTCAGGCCCATCAGTGATTATAGGAATGTATGGTCCTTTTTCTATAGATTTCCAAAGATCAGTGTCAATGGAATTAAAATGTTGTTTTAGCCTAAGAGACCTATATTTGAAATCAGCTCTATTTTTAAGTTTTGGAACTCTATTTTCAGAATCTTCTGATTTCACCATTCTTATATTTTTGTTGTTTTAGATTTTGAATTAAGAAAATAAATGCAAAAGTTTTTGAAAAATTTTCTTCTATTTAAAAAAAAAAAATTCTAAGTGTCAAAGGTGATACACCTGAACAGTGGTTATACTCCTAAACGGTTGATGTGCCTGAGTTGAGAAACGTCTAAGGGAATGCCTTAGAAAATTTTCCAAAACGCCCAAGGTTGATGCGTCCAAACAGTTATAAGACGCCTGAACAGTTGTCAAGCGCCTAAACAGTTGTCAAGCGCCTAAACAGTTGTCAAGCGCCTAAACAGTTGTAAAACGTCTCAACAAATATGATGCGTCTGGCCTCTTTCTCTTCAACACTAGTCAAACGTTTGAACTAAAAAACGTCCACACAGTGTTAATGCGCCTACACAGTGTTAATGCGCTTAACACTTAGACAAATTTTTCAGTCAATCTCAGCTCATGCGCCACATTCATGTTCATATGAATGTAACTAACTCAAATCTTCTGAATTCTTCAAATGTTGATGAATTCGATTGAAACTTTCCAATTAAATGTGTTTTATGCCGATAATCATTCTACTAACATTAATTTCTTTCAATTTCAACAACAAATCACTCAATTTTAAGATTTTCAGTTCGAAAAATGTAAACCTTTTTCGAACACAAATTCAACAAATTGACTTGAGTTTGGTGAATTTAACTACTAATTGTGATTCAAATCATGTTTCTGATGATGAAACACAACTGAAATTCACAAATTTTCAATTGAATTGTATATAAATTACAGATTCAGTGAGATTTTTGAGTTCGACAACTTCAAAAATTACTCACTAACAGCTTACCAACAGCTCTGATACCATTTGATAGGATCAAATGTACCAATCTGTGATGATTTATGAACACAATTTAATGAAATACAAACAAAGTAATTAAATCAAGCAAGATATCAACATAATTCAGAGTTCCATTAATATCAAGCAAAGACAATTACAAAGTGTGTAAGCAGGTTCGAATACAATTCTATTCAACTGGTTACCTACTACCTGTAAGTCTAAGCTATTTAGAATGAAACAAAAAGTAAAGGAACTAACTAATTACAAAACTAGTCCCTATACTATTACAAAGTATTAAAAGACAACTAAAGACAACATGTTAATCTTTCTTAGAGCACTAACAGATATTCCTTTAACTCTAAAGCTTATAGAGTTTATAACATCAAAAATCAATAATTTAAGAAATCTTTCAACATTGTAGTTAATGAGCACACTCTTTGTGTTAGGGAGAATGGCCCTGATCATATCTTTGATTTAGAATTATTTACAAACTTTTCTAAACCGTCTTGTGAGAATGTTTCAGCTGGAACAGGTGCTCAAAGTGATTCTGATGAAGACCAACTGTTTGAGCTACCCAGGCCTATTCCAAGTTCTCCAAGAGCTGCAACAAATCAAGCTCCCACTATTGGCAGATCTGATGATATGAATATCTCAAGGGATAGTGGAGCTTCAACTAGTGATTCACCTGTTGACCCTCAAACCTCATCAGGTGACACTACACAACACCAAGCTGATGGAAGTAGCATCTTGAAGGAACATGCAACTGTTAATGTTGCTTCACAGCCAACAAATAATGATGATGTTTCTCATTCATTCAATCAGTCCTCATTGAATGAGTTTGAAACAGTAGCTGGACCAAGTGTTCAAGCTCCTGAGCAAGATATGTCCAATCTGGATCTATCTTTGCAATTAGAGGTAATTCCTAGACTTAGGATTCACAACACTCATCCAGCTGAGAACATCATAGGGGAAGTCTCTAAAGGTGTGAGAACAAGAGGACAAACTCACAATGGGAATGTCTGCTTGTACTCATGCTTTTTATCCCAGATGGAAACCGAGAAGGTAGAAGATGCCTTGAAAGATAGTAGTTGGGTTGAATCAATGCAAGAGGAGTTGCTTCAATTCAAGAGACAAAAGGTTTGGAACCTATGTCCGCTACCATCTGGTCAAGTACCTATAGGCATAAAATGGGTTTTCAAAAACAAAAGAGATGATAGAGGCTTGATCATGAAGAACAAGACAAGACTGGTGGTTCAAGGATACACTCAAGAGAAGGGAATCGATTATACTGATGTCTTTGCAGCTGTTGCAAGACTTGAGGCAGTTAGGATCTTCCTTGCTTATGCTGCATCCAAAAATTTTACTATCTACCAGGTTGATGTCAAGTGTGCCTTTCTATATGGGGATATTGATAGGGAAATCTATGTGTGCCAGCCTCCAGGATTTGAAGACCCACATCACCCTAACTATGTGTGCAAATTGGATAAAGCTCTATATGGGCTGCACCAAGCACCTAGGCTGTGGTATGAGACAATGTCTCATTTTCTCCTGAAGAATGGTTACACTAGAGGTACCATTGACAAGACTCTTTTCATAAGGAAGTCTGGAAAGGACATCTTGCTCCTTCAAGTCTATGTTGATGACATCATATTTGGTTCCTTAAATGACCAAATGTGCAAAGACTTTGAGAGCGTTATGAAGAAGAAGTTTGAGACGAGTTCCATGGGAAAAATGGACTTTTTCCTTGGAATTCAGGTGAAGCAAATGAAGGTGAGGGTTTTTCATCAATCAATCTAAGTATGTCAATGACATCTTAGAAGGATTTAACATGAAAGATTGTAGGCCAACAAAAACACATATACCCAGAAACCATAATCTTTGTCCTGACTCTGAGGGGGAGGATACTGATCAACATCAGTGTTGGATCTAGAAAGGCTGTTGCAACCAAAACTAAGTCACTTAGAAGATTTTGGTACAACAAACAAAGGACTTCCGAAGCTAAGTATGGAACTTCCGAAGGAAAAAGGAGCTCTTCCGAAGACTAAGTGTAAAACACACTTCCGAAGGAAAACTCCAACTTCCGAAGACAAAGAACCTGCTTCCGAAGATCAAGACTTAGAGAGAAAGATCTGAAGTCAACTTCAGAAGTACAAGAAGTCCTCAAAGCCTCGGAAGCATAGAAGCCTCTTCCGAAGTATAAGTGGCTTCAGAAGAACTTGTTCTTCCGAAGCCAATTAACCTTCGGAAGACACTTCTATTATCCAGTGGACATAAGTATGGCCTCTCTGACACTCCGCTGCAAATCTCTGAGATACTGCATGGCGTTTTCTCAAAAGCCATGTAGTTGACCATACTTTAATCCACTGTTTACCTTTATGTTAGTACAGTTGCCATCTTTAGTTGGTGACAAAAGGTAAGTCATGGACATGTCATGACTACCATATCTTAGATAATAGTTTATCTAAGATACCTTAACTTTAGCATTGTAGTATATGCTTTAGTCTTAGGTTTCCAGCTGGTATCAAAGTATATCCGGCTGTAGGATCTAGTATATATAGTTTCTCATTTTAACTCTTGTTTCATGCTTGTAAGAGTCTTGTAATATCTTGAGTTGAGAAGTAATATATACAAATGTCTTGAAAAATATATTTCTGCTTGTTCCTTTGCTACTTATTATATTATTATCAACTCTTGTAAAAAACATTACTCCATCTGATTTGAGTGTTTCCATAAGTGAGTTTGAGAGAAGTACAAGTGTTAAGTGACAAACCCGATCCTGCAATTGGTATCAGAGCTTTTTAGGCTCTTGATTGTGAGATCTTACCATCCTAATCAACCAGTTTTCTTCACTCCTCCTTATACCTCACTCAAAATGGCGCTCAACAAATCTGAAGTAGAGATGGGGACGATGACCAAAGCTCCCATCATCACCCCTGAAAACTTCAGGTCTCGGAGCAGAAGAATGGAAGGCTTCATCAGGTATCAAGACAGCAAAATGTGGCAATCCATTGTCAATGGCCCGTATAAGCCAAAAGTAGCTAGTGGAAACGGTGCCATGATTGAGAAAGCCGTTGAAGATTATTTTGATGAAGACAGGAAGAAGCTTGACATAGACAGCAATGCTATGACTGTTCTTATGACTGCAATCCCAAACTCTATCATGGTGGGGTTTGAGCATTGTAAGTCTGCCAAAGAACTCTTTGATGCTCTTGCTCAAATGTACTCAAGCTCAAATGACTCCAAGAAGGACTCACTGAAGCAGCAGTTTGAGAACTTCACCTATGTTGCTGGAGAGACTCTTAGCCAGCAATATTTCAGGTACATGGACCTCATTTCTTCCCTTCAATCTGTGGGAATCACTAATGAACTCAGAGACCTTACAAGAAAGTTCATGAGTGCTCTACCCAATGAGTGGACATTCTACTGTGTCTCTATCAAGAGAACAGAGAATCTGAATACACTCACCATGACCGAACTTTATGGGATCCTTGATGGATACCGTTTGGAAATGGAAAGCATGAGGGGTCATCAGACAAGCAGACCCTTGAGTCTTCCTGCTAGCAACCCATTAATGGTTGCTGAAGGCTCAGGAATCTCCCAGTCTCAGCAATACCTGACCTACACCCAGCAGCCATCTTGTTCCTCTGGGCCTTACATCACATTTCCTGAGACTCCAAGGTCTCAACAAGCTCAGCAAAGCTCCTTTCAGGACAGCTGTGCATTTGTCTCAGGAAGTGGACACTCAAATGACTATCAATACTGCTTTGATGATCTAGAGTGTTTTAGCCCGGATGACGTGGAGTACGTGGACATAGTCCAACAAATGGCTCTTCTAACCTACAGAGCAAAGAAGTTCTTTAAGAGAACTGGAAGGCAATTCCCTCATAACCCAATCAACAGCAAATTTGGGTTTGACAAGAGCAAGGCCAAATGTTACAACTGTAACCAACTTGGTCATTTTGCAAGGGAATGCAAGGCTCCCAAGTCCAACCCGGGAACCCCACAGGCCTCCACACATCCCTCTACACCAAAGCCCACCGGAAAGTCAAAAGAGACTGCTGCAATGGCTCAAGAAGTTGACTGGAGCTTCATGGTTCAGGATGTGACTCCTGCTCAAGCACTCATGGCCGGAACAAATGAAAACAAGGTATATGAACATCTCTGTACTACTGCCTATATTGCTAAGGTTAAACTGTATCAGGACTACAATATGGAAATTAAATATGATATTGAGTCTTTAAATGTTTTAAAATCTAACTTTAAAAGGGCTGAATCTGACTACCAAAGAAAAATTGATGAGTTAGAGAAAACTGTGTCCCTCTTAAAACATGAACATACAAACTACAAGACTCAAATCAAGGATTTAATATTCAAATTGACTGAGGCTCAAGCCCAACTTGTCACTGCTGAGGCTCAAGCCAGGAAGTATGCTATTTCTGAGCAAAACTTCCAAGCCATTCTTGCATCATCCTCTCACTCAAAACTTTGTTATCAAAACAAAGGTGGGTTGGGAACCAATGAGATTTCTCCACCACACTCTTATGAGTCTATAAGACAACCAAGGTGTGGTACTGAAGAGCAAGAAGTTCCATCTGCTGACCCACCTTCTCATGAGTCAAAGAGTGATGCAACTATGGAGACCATCACAGGGAAGGACCAGGTAATTATGCCCTCCCCAGCCAAAGATGATCAAACCCTGACCACCAAAGCTAGAAGAAGCAGAGCTAAGGCAGCCAGAAAAACTACCAAGAAAGTGGCTGAGTCCAAGCTAAAGATAGACCCAAAGCAAAAGGGTGTATTCATCTCAGCTGGATTCCAGGTGGTTGGAAATTCTGATTCAGGAAAGGAGTGCAGTACCAGTACTCCTATCCTACCAAAGGATCAGAAATTAAAGGGAAAGGTTGCTGATGAAGAGAAAAAGAACAAGAAACAGCAATCCTCTCATTCCCAAAAAGTTAACATTGCATGCATAATGTGTGGTCTGCAAAACCACATGGCCAAAGATTGTTACTACAATCCTGCTAGCACACATTATGCAAATAATGTTAAAAGAGAAGGAGTCATGGAAGGTTTCTCATTTGGACCATATCAAATGGTTCAAGTGATGAAAAAAGGAAAGCTTGTTTCCGAAGCAAGGCTTCTTTCGGAAGAAAATTCTTCTTCCGAAAGGAAAAAGGCTTTGGAAGCTAAAGCTGTTAAAACTCAGAAAAGCAAAAGAGTCCCCTTGAAACCATCCCAAAAGAAGACTGCTTCGGAAGAAAAGGTGGTGAAGGTTTCTTCCGAAAAGAAAGAAGCTTTGGAAGAATGCCAAGCTACAAAAGCTTCAACAAGCTCATCCTCTATGATCAACCAACGGATGGAACGGAAGATCAAGGAAGATGCTGTAGCCCAAACCTCTTCTTCAAAGACATCCATTGAACCTCCATGCATAAATTTTGGTTCAATTTTGTCATTATCATTGGAAGAACCCAAGACCAATAAGGCTTGGGTTTCCAATCAAAACTAACTATCTCACCTTATGTGCAGGGACATCCATATGACAAGAATAACAACATTTGGATTGTAGATAGTGGATGCTCCAGGCACATGACAGGGAACAGATCTCTCCTTCAACAATTTCAACATTATGATGGAGGTCCTGTCCAGTTTGGAGGTGAGGCCGGAGGATATATTTCTGGCAGAGGAAGTATATCCAATGGAAAGTTAAATGTTGACAAAGTTAATTTTGTCAAACAGCTTGAACAAAATCTGTTAAGTGTTTCTCAATTCTGTGATCAAAAGCATCAAATGCTTTTCACCGAACATGAGTGCATTATCCTCAAACCCGGGATGACAATTCCTCAGGAATTGGTGCTTCTTAGATCTCCCAGGAAAGGGGATATGTACAAGGTAGATATGAACAATGCTTCCCCAATGGGAGAAGTATCATGCTTTCTTTCCAAAGCTGATGGTGATGAGTCAACACTGTGGCATAAACGAATTTGTCATGTCAATTTTAAGACAATGAATAAATTGGCTAAAAATAACTTGGTACATGGTTTGCCTAAAAAGGAATTTTTCTGCAAAGATAACTGTGTTGCTTGCCTGAAAGGGAAACAACACAGGTCTTCTCATAAATCCAAAGTTGTTAACTCCATCACCACTCCATTACACTTATTGCACATGGATCTATTTGGTCCCACAAGTATAATGAGCATTGGAAGGAAATCATATTGTCTTGTGATTGTTGATGATTTTACTAGATTTACATGGGTATTCTTTTTAAGAACCAAAGATGAAACTGCTGAAACTTTAAAATCTTTTATTCTTAAAATAGAAAATCAAGTTGATCACAAGGTTAAAATAATTAGAAGTGATCAAGGGACTGAGTTTAAGAACCTAGTTCTTGACTCATTTTGTAACTCAAAAGGGATTGCCAGACAATATAGTGCTCCTAGAACTCCTCAACAAAATGGTGTTGCTGAGAGGAGAAATAGGACACTTATTGAGGCTGCTCAGAATATGTTAGCTGATTCAAAGCTGCCTCTAACATTCTGGGCAGAGGCAGTCAGTACTGCATGCTATATGCAGAACAGAGTTCTTGTAGTAAAGCCACATGGAAAAACCCTTTATGAGTTATGGAACAAGAGGCCACCGTTCATTAGCTTTCTAAGGTCCTTTGGCAGCAGGTGTACCATACTTAACACAAAAGACAATTTGGCAAAATTTGCTGAAAAGTCAGATGATGTTATCTTTGTTGGATATTCCTCCTACTCTAAAGCCTATAGAGTTTATAATATTAAAAACCAACAATTTGAGGAATCCTCCAACATTGTAGTTAATGAGCACACTCCTTGTGTTAGGGGGAACGGCCCTGATCATATCTTTGATTTAGAATTGTTTCCAAACTATTCTAAATCATCTTGTGAGAATGTTTCAGCTGGAACAGGTGCTCAAAGTGATTCTGATGAAGATCAACTGTTTGAGCTTCCCAGACCTCTTCCAAGTTCTCCAAGAGTTGCAGCAAATCAAGTTCCCACTATTGAAAGATCTGACAGTATAACCATTTCAAGAGATAGTGGTACTTCAACAAGGGATTCACCTGCTGACTTTCAAATCTCTTCAAGTGACCCTGCACAACACCAAGCTGAGGAAAGCACCATCTTGAAGGAACATGCAACTGTTAATGGTGCTTCACAGCAAAGAAATAATGATGTTTCTCTTTCATTGAATCAGTCCTCATTGAATGAGTTTGAAACAACAGCTGGACCAAGTATTCAAGCTCCTGAGCAAAATATGTCCAACTTGGACTTATCTTTGCAACTGGAGGTGATTCCTAGACTCAGGATTCATAACACTCATCCAGCTGAAAAAATCATAGGGGAAGTCTCTGAAGGTGTGAGAACAAGAGGACAAACTCATAATAGGAATGTCTGCTTGTACTCATGCTTTCTATCCCAAATGGAACCCAAGAAGGTGGAAGATGCCTTGAAAGATAGTAGATGGGTTGAATCAATGCAAGAGGAGCTGCTTCAATTCAAAAGACAAAAGGTTTGAAAATTATGTCCGCTACCATCTGATCAAGTACCTATAGGCACTAAATGGGTATTCAGAAACAAAAGAGATGATAGAGGCTTGATTATCAAGAAGAAGGCAAGACCGGTGGTTCAAGGATACACTCAAGAGGAAGGAATCGATTATACTGATGTCTATGCACCTGTTGCAAGACTTGAGGCAGTTAGAATCTTCCTTGCTTATGTTGCATCCAAGAATTTCACTGTCTACCAGCTTGATGTCAAGTGTGCCTTTCTATATGGGGATATAGATAGGGAAGTCTATGTATGCCAACCTCCAGGATTTGAAGACCCATAGCATCCAAACTATGTGTGCAAGTTGGATAAAGCTCTATATGGGTTGCACCAAGCACCTAGGCTATGGTATGAGACATTGTCTCAATTTCTCCTAAAGAATGGTTACACTAGAGGTACCATTGATAAGACTCTTTTCATAAGAAAGTCTGGGAAAGACATTTTGCTAGTACAAGTCTATGTTGATGACATCATATTTGGTTCCTCAAACGACCAAATGTGTAAAGACTTTGAGAGCATTATGAAGAAGAAGTTCGAGATGAGTTCCATGGGGAAAATGGACTTTTTCCTTGGAATTCAGGTAAAGCAATTGAAGGAAGGGTTCTTCATCAATCAATCTAAGTATGTCAATGATATCTTAGAACGATTTGATATGAAGGATTGTAAAGCAGCAAAGACACCTATACCCAGAAACCACAATCTCTGCCCTGACTCTGAGGGGGAGGATACTGATCAACATTAGTACAGAGCAATTATTGGTTCTTTGATGTATCTCACAGCAAGTAGACCTGATATCATGTTTGCAACTTGCATTTGTGCAAGATATCAGGCTGCTCCAAAGGTGTCTCACCTAATTGCTGCCAAGAGAATTCTCAGATACCTCAAAGGAGCACCTAAACTAGGTCTCTGGTATCCAAGAAATAGTGATTTCAATCTCTATGGTTACTCTGACAGTGATTATGGTGGCTGCAACATCAACAAGAAATCAACATCTGGTGGATGTCAATTTCTTGGTGGAAGGATCATCTCATGGCAATGCAAGAAGCAATCCTGTGTCTCTACATCAACTGCTGAAGCTGAATACATTGCAGCTGCTAGTTGCTGTGCTCAGCTGATGTGGATTCAAAACCCGATGATAGACTACGGATTCAACTTCATGAGCACTCCTATCAACATTGACAACAACAGTGCTATATCCATTACTGAAAATCCAGTGAAGCACTCCAAGACAAAGCACATTGATATCAGGTATCATTTCATTAGAGATATTCATGAGAAAAATCTTATCAAACTAATCAAAGTTGACTCAAATGAACAATATGCTGATTTGTTCACCAAAGCCTTTGATGAACAAAGATTTAAATATCTCATTACAGCTATTGGGATGATAAACATTGATTAGTTAATCTTATTTGAAAACCTTTTAATGTGTAAAGTTTCATGTCAAAACAATCTAAGCCCTGTTACAAAAGATCTTTCTCTAAACTTTATCTCAGTATGAATTCTTCCGAAGAGAAATTAACCCTCGGAAGATATCTTGCATATCTTCCGAAGCAAATTTCTCCCAGGATAATTTTCTTCTCGGAAGAGTGTTAAGTCTCGAAAGAAGCGATTGATTTCATATCAGATCTACTTCCGAAGCATTTAACACACTCCACTTGAAAAGTAACATATACTCTCGGAAGTAATTAATTTACCTTCGGAAGTAAATATGCCTTCGGAAGAATATTACCTTCGGAAATGCTTTATACTCGGAAGAAAGATTTCACTGTGTAACGGAAATCTTTTGGGCCTCACACTGTAAAAAGTAAAGATTTTGTTAATGATGTTGGATTATTTAAATGGTCTAACCTTACCGCCCATATCACATCATCCACTGAAACCTCACATCATCTTATCCAAAACCCCCTTTAAACCGCCATTTCACCCATTTAAATACTTCCGGTTAATCACTTACATCCTTTTTACCCAAATTACTGCCCTAAAAGCTTTCTTCTTCTCCAATTTACCTTATTCCGAACTATCTTTCTGTCATCTTCTTCAATGGCACTAAACCCTCAGCACAACCAGGTCGCACTCCTTGATTCTTCAAGGGATGTTGACTTCTCAGATATCATTTCTTTTCTGACCCAATCCTCATACTACACTGCTCTGACTGTAAACCCCACAATTTATTCAAACCAAATGTTTGAATTTTGGGCAAATGGTCGGATTGAAACCCTAAACGGGGTTCGTGTTTAAGGTCGAGCATTTGTGGCTAGGAGTTGGTCATCTCTGAACAGATCATCAGGGAGCATCTCGAGCTTCATGATGAAGGCGCTCCAACGGAATTCCCCAAAACAGATTTGGACAATTCTTATCTCCGAATGGGATACGGTGGAGATGTCGACAGGTCAAGTGTTTACAAATTCAACTTCTCCTACAAATGGAAGTTCCTGCTGCATGTGGTTCTTCACTGCCTGTCTAATAAATCTGGGGGATGGGATCAAATCCCATATGAACTTGGGTGCTTAGTTCATGGGTTGGTACAAAGCCTCCGCTTCAACTATTCAAGGTTTGTGCTGACTAACCTTATGGGAAATCTTCAAAGGGACACATTCTTCATGTATCCCAGGTTTCTCCAGCACATAATCAACTGTGAGCTGGACCAGGGCAAGCTTGTCTGTGCAGCTGCTCTGACTGCTCCTCAAATGAGGCCAACCATCTTCAAGACTTTGAAGAGAGTGTCTACCAACTTCACTGGAAGAGATACTGCACTACTTCCAGGTATGATTGAGCCAATGGCTCCTGGTGACATCCCTGTTAACCCTACAGGTGATGAACCCACACCAGCAACTACCCTCACCCTGCCAAATCTACCTTCTCCACCCATTACATTTACCTATCAGAGACGTCCCAAACGAACCCTTGTTCAATCTACTCTGACTGAACAAGCCCCTCATGTTCAATCCAAAAAGGCTAGAGTGGAACAAAGGGCTCCTACTCAGCCTGAGGTCCAACCATCCTTCACAATTGACCTCAATATGGGTCTTGAGTCTCCTCAGTCTCAAACCCATGAGCCCGAAACCCAAGCTGATAGCCCTCAGGGAGAGTCTCTATACTCCCCTGAGTAGCCAAAAAGGGACAATCCTACCACAGGCTCAATGCCTCTAGACATTAATCAAAGTCCCGGGTCATTAGGTTTCAATTCCCTATCCTTTGCTGACCTTTTGACTGGATCTGGTGAAGAGATTATGTCTCTTAAAGGCAATGAAGTTGATCCACAACACCCTCTCAAGGATCAACAGAGCCTAGAGAGACCCCTTATCTCTAGCCCCCATCAGCAAAGCCTTATTGAGGTGAGTCCCACTGATATGGAGGGGACTCATGTAGATTCAGCTGCCACTACTGAAGGAGCCTCAATGGATCCTCAGGACAGTGGTAACGAAATTGAGACTGAATCTACGGCAACCATGCCCTTTGATGACTCTGAAAGAGACATCATTGTGCAAGGGAAACCAGGGCGCCAAGAAACCACATCTGGTGGTGAGGATGAACATACCAGGTATGTTACCTCATCTCCCCATGATTCTTCAAAAGAAGATGAGGGAAGTATGCAACTCACCATTCAAGACCTACTTTCTAAAGTCTCAAACCATGAATCATAGGTTAGGACTTAAGAGGATAGGTCTGCCACTCAGCAACTTGAGATTGAAACTCTCAAGGCCAAACTAGCTGAGAAACAGATTGAGAGGTCTGTTAGGCATGTACCAATTCAGGTCTCCTTGACCTCTTCCTCTAGCTCATCAAGCTCTCAGGATGTTGCTACCAAAAAGGGGGAGAGTGTTCAGAGACAAAGTCAAAGACAGGAGGAAACCGAAGGTCAAGCTCTCACTTCCTTGAGCTCAAAGTATCCTGTGCAACAAGCTGCTATTTTCCCTGAGCCTCCTCCAGTTGTTTTTCAAGTGGATCAAAGGATGCTCCAAGATCTCAATAGGTTCTTTAACAAGTTCCTATTGGAATCCCTTATAGAACAGCCCAGCCCTGATATGTCTGTGATCTACTTCGGAGCTCAAGAGCTTCAGAGGTTGAATGCACCTTCTACCACTATCGAGGAAGTTGCTCAACCTAAGGTCCAAGTGGAACCTGAGATTAACTTCGAAGGAGAAACAAGGACGGATGGCCCAGCAACTGAAACAGTTGGGACAGAAAGTGTATTTTCACAGACTTCCGAAGCACGATTCAAAGCCTCGGAAGAACAAACTCAAACTTCCGAAGCTGAGATTGCTGCTGCGGAAGGACTATTCTCATTATCCGATGATCTAATAGTCACAGATGCAATTCTGGAACTTGCATCTGAGGTTAATAGGGAGGATTTTCTCACCCAACCATTAGCTCTGACATCTGCATTGACTCCAGCTCCCATCTCTACTACCCAACCTGGATCTTCCATCCAAGAACCCCCAAAGTCTAGTACTTCCGAAGACATCAAAGGAAAGAGGAAGATGACTTCGGAAGAGCTTCAGGAGGAAGAAAGGTTGGAGAAGCTTAAAAGAAAAGGTAGGCTTCCAACTGGGAAACTGTTAGCTGCAAGTACCAAAGCAGCTGCAGCCAACCAGGAGGCAGTCAACAACCGAAGAAGAGTAGAGGTCATAGATAGACTTGTTGGTCTAGGGGCTGCAACTGAAGATGTACTCCTGCTACCATTAGAGGAGTTAATAGAGCTGGAAAAGGCAACCTTGCTGCTAAAACAGCAAAAAGAAGAAGCTGCAAGGTTGGCCTTAGAAGAGGAAAGGGAGAGAAAGGAAAGAGAAGCTGATCTGCAGCTCAGGAGGGAAAGGATAACCTTCCTACTCTCCAGAGGTTTCTCTCAAGAAGAGTTGTCTCCACATAACAATGATACGATCTTGTGGCTCTTCAACAAAGAGCAAGATCAAATGGAGAAAGAGAGAAAGAGAGAAAGAGAGCTGCAAGGGAGAAGCTTTTGCAAAAGAAGAAGAAGGAAGAGGAAGCTGGACTGACTGCTGCCAAGAAGATAGGTGAGAAGGCCTGGATGAAGAGTTATCTCAAAGCTCATGGCTTCTCTGGCAGGTAAGTGGGTCCCATGTTGGAAAAGACTCTCCAGCGACATGTC
Source organism: Flaveria ramosissima (assembly GCA_025215565.1). NCBI lineage: Eukaryota > Viridiplantae > Streptophyta > Magnoliopsida > Asterales > Asteraceae > Flaveria > Flaveria ramosissima. The sequence goes on from CM046036.1 coordinate 25,780,320, forward strand.
AGTGACATCAAGGCTGACATTCGCGCGGGGAAGAGAAAGGAGATGTGTAGAAGGGGACAGGGGATGACCTTCAAAGCAACCACTCAACCCAAACTCCAAACCCAACCTCAACCTGAACCTATACCCTTTCCCTTCCCAATCAAAACCGAACCAACTTCTAAACCATTCACCCCAGAACCTACACCATCACACCTACCAACCTCTTCACCTCAACCACCCAAACTACCTATCCTCCAACCCAAAACATTAGCCAGAACCCAAACACCTCAACCTACCCATCAACCCATCAAACCATCCCCTCAGCCTTCTAAACATCTCTCCATGGAAGAATTCAAGGAAATCAAGACAAAGCTCATAAACTGCACTACACTGAGCGACATCTCTTGTGAGGAGGATTCAGTCAACTTGAACTATGTTGACGGATCCTCAAGTTCCCTCACAAGAGATCAATTTCTTGATCTGCCCAGAGGAACTTTGGACCAAGCTGCAAACCTCCTTGGCCTCAATTCAGACACATTGAATGAGGAAGAAACCAAGCTAAGGAGAAAGCTGGTGACTCTACTGGATACAAAGAAAGGAGACAGGGTACCAAGACAACCTCTTGCACCCAGAAAGAAGATCATCCAGTGGAGGTTCGAAGACTCTTCTCACAACTTTGTTGTTGAAAGAGAGAATGGAGAGCTCAACAGGCTGAGTGCCTCATCTTTGCTACACTTGAGCAGGTTTGACATTACTGAGTTAGCAGAGAAGCCATTCTCCAACCCTTCAAACTCTGATATAGCTGCCCATATCAGAAATCATCTAGGCAGCCTTCATATGCCCGAGCTTACTGCTAGAAGCAAGGTTGAAGAGGAGTTGAAACTGGAGAGGAGGAGGAAAGGAAAGGATCAGCAACCAAAGGCAAAGCCTTTCTACAAATGGTTGAAGGTCCTGAACTTGAGTCCATAGTTAGATGGGAGTATGACTATAACTCCCGTCAACTAACTCTCTTCAGGGGGACACAACAAAGGGTACATGTCATTCAGAGCGATAGACTGGATCTCCTATCCACCAATGACTTGTACAAGCTTCTCAGCACTACTTCAGGAAGAACAAAGAGACAGACAAATACCTGCTGTCCCTGGTGCTGAAGGCTTTGAGAAGCAGAAATAAGTGAAGTTTGGTAGCATCAGCCTAGGGGGAGTTTGTTGGATCTAGAAAGGCTGTTGCAACCAAAAACTAAGTCACTTAGAAGATTTTGGTACAACAAACAAAGGACTTCCGAAGCTAAGTATGGAACTTCCGAAGGAAGAAGGAGCTCTTCCGAAGACTAAGTGTAAAACACACTTCCGAAGGAAAACTCCAACTTCCGAAGACAAAGAACCTACTTCCGAAGATCAAGACTTAGAGAGAAAGATCTGAAGTCAACTTCCGAAGTACAAGAAGTCCTCAAAGCCTCAGAAGCATAGAAGCCTCTTCCGAAGTATAAGTGGCTTCAGAAGAACTTGTTCTTCCGAAGCCAATTAACCTTCGGAAGACACTTCTATTATCCAGTGGACATAAGTATGGCCTCTCTAACACTCCGCTGCAAATCTCTGAGATACTGCATGACGTTTTCTCAAAAGCCATGTAGTTGACCATACTTTAATCCACTGTTTACCTTTTTATGTTAGTACAGTTGCCATCTTTAGTTGGTGACAAAAGGTAAGTCATGGACATGTCATGACTACCATATCTTAGATAATAGTTTATCTAAGATACCTTAACTTTAGCATTGTAGTATATGCTTTAGTCTTAGGTTTCCAGCTAGTATCAAAGTATATCCGGCTGTAGGATCTAGTATATATAGTTTCTCATTGTAACTCTTGTTTCATGCTTGTAAGAGTCTTGTAATATCTTGAGTTGAGAAGTAATATATACAAGTGCCTTGAAAAATATATTTCTGCTTGTTCCTTTGCTACTTATTATATTATTATCAACTCTTGTAAAAGACATTACTTCATCTGATTTGAGTGTTTCCATAAGTGAGTTTGAGAGAAGTACAAGTGTTTAAGTGACAAACCCGATCCTGCAATCAGTATAGGGCAATTATTGGTTCTCTGATGTATCTCACAACAAGTAGACCTGATATCATGTTTGCAACTTGCATTTATGCAAGATATCAGGCTACTCCAAAGGTATCTCATCTAGTTGCTGCCAAGAGAGTCCTCAGATACCTCAAAGAAGCACCTAAATTAGGTCTTTGGTATCCAAGGAACAACAATTTTAATCTCTATGGCTACTCTGACAATGACTATGGTGGCTGCAATATCAATAAGAAATCAACATTAGGTGGATGTCAATTCTTGCTGGAAGGATCATCTCATGGCAATGCAAGAAGCAATTCTGTGTTTCAACATCAACTGCTGAAGCTAAATACATTGCTGCTGCTAGTTGCTGTGCTCAGCTGCTGTGGATTCAGAACTAGATGATAGACTACGGATTCAACTTCATGAGCACTCCTATCCATATTGACAATAACAGTGCTATCTCCATTACTGAAAATCCAGTGAAACACTCCAAGACAAAGCACATTGATATTAGGTACCATTTCATTAAAGATATTCATGAGAAAAATCTAATTAAGCTAATCAAAGTTGACTCAAATGAACAATATGCTGACTTGTTCACCAAAGCTTTTGATGAACAAAGATTCAAGTATCTCACTACAGCTATTGGGATGATAAACATTGATTAGTCTATCTCTTTGAAAACCTTTTAATGTGTAAAGTCCTGTGTCAAAACAATCTAAGCCCTATTACAAAAGGTCCTTCTCTGAAATTTTCACTAAGTATAAATTCTTCCTAAGAGGATTTAACCCTCGGAAGATGTTTTATATATCTTCCGAAGCAAATTCCTCCCAGGATAATTTTCTTCTCGGAAGAGTTTTTAGTCTCAGAAGAAGCAATGGATTACATATCAGATCTACTTCCGAAGCTTATAAAACTCTCCATTCGGAAAGCAATTTCTACTCTCGGAAGTAAGAACTTTACCTTTAGAAGTAAAATTGTCTTCGGAAAAAGATTACCTTCGGAAATGCTTTATGCTCAGAAGAATGAATTTACTGTGTAACGGAAATCTTTTGGTCCCCACTCTGTAAAAAGTAAAGATTTTGTTGATGATGTCGGATTATTTAAATGGACTAAACCTTACTACTCCTGTCACATCATCCACTAAAATATCCTGTCACCTTATCCAAACCCCCTAAACCGCCATTTCACCCATTTAAATAACCCCGACCAATCACTTTCATCTTTTTACCAAAGTTACTGCCCTACAAGCTTTCTTCGTCTCCAATTCACCCAATTCCGAACTCATCTTCCTGCAACTTTCTCAAATGGCACTTAACCCTCAGCACAACCAAGTCGCACTCCTTGATTCTTCAAGAGATGCTGACTTCTCTAATATCATTTCTTTTCTTACCCAATCGTCTTATTACACCGCTCTGACTGTTAACCATACTGTTTACTCAAATCACATGGCTGAATTTTAGGGAAATGGTCAGATTGAAACCCTAAATGGGGTTCGGGTAATAAGGTCGAGCATTTGTGGCCACGAGTTGGTCATTTCCGAACAACTCATCAGGGAGCATCTCGAGCTTCATGATGAGGGCGCTCCTACAGAGTTTCCCAGGACAGATTTGGACAACACCTATATCCAAATGGGATATGGTGGTGTTGTAAGCAGGTCTATAGTCTACAAGTTTAACTTCTCTTACAACTGGAAGTTCCTGCTGCATGTTGTTCTCCACTGCTTGTCAAACAAATTTGGGGGATGGGATCAAATCCCATATCAACTAGGGTGCCTAGTTCACGGATTGGTGAGAAGCCTCCGCTTTAATTATTCAAGGTTTGTGCTGACTAATCTTATAGGAAACCTCAAGCGAGACACATTCTTCATGTATCCCAGGTTCCTTCAGCATATAATCAACTGTGAGTTGGACCAGAGTCAGTTTGTCTGTGCAGCTGCTTTGATTGTCCCTCAAATGAGGCCGACCATCTTTAAGATTTTGAAGAGAGTGTAACCAATTTCACCGGAATACTTACTGCACTTCTTCCAGGTATGACTGAGCCAATGGTTCCTGGTGACATCCATGTTAACCCCACAGGTGATGAACCCACACCAGCAACTACCCTCACATTGCCAAATTTACCTTCTCACCCTATCACTATCACATTCCAAAGACGCCTGAAACGAACCCTTGTTTAATCTTCTCTGATTGAACAAGCTCCTCCTGTTCTATCCAAAAAGACTAGAGTGGAACAATGGGCTCCCATTCAGTCTGAGGTCTCATCATCCTTTACAATTGACCTTAATATGGGCATTGAGTCTCCTCAGTCTCAAACCCATGAGCCCAAAACCCAAGGTGTAAATCCTCAGGGTGAGTCTTTATACTCCCCTGAGCAGCCAAAAAGGGACAACCCCATCATAGGCTCAATGCCATTAAACATTGACCAAGGTCCCGGGTCATTAGGCTTAACCTCTATATTTTTTACTGACCTATTAATAGGAACTGATGAAGAGATTATGTCTCTTTAGGGCAATGAAGATGATCCACAACACCCTCTCAAGGATCAACAGAGCCTAGAGAGACCTCTTATCTCTAGCCCCCATCAGCAAGCCTTTATTAAGGTGAGTCCCACTGATGTAGAGGGGACTCATGTAGATTCAACTGCCACTACTGAAGGAGCCTCAATGGACCTTCAGGACAGTGGTAACATCACTGAGACTGAATCTACGGCAACCATGCCCTTTGATGACTCTGAAAGAGAAATCACTGAGCAAGGGAAACCAGGGTGCCAAGAAACAACATCTGGTGGTGAGGATGAACATACTAGGTATGTTACCTCATCTCCCCATGATTCTTCAAAAGAAGATGAGGGAAGAATGCAACTCATTATTCAAGACCTACTTTCTAAAGTCTCAAACCTTGAATCTAAGGTTAGGACTTTAGAGGATGGGTATGCTATTCAGCAACTTGAGATTGAAAATCTCAAGGCCAAACTAGCTGAGAAACAGATTGTGAGGTCTGTTAGGCATATATCAATTTAGGTCTCATTGACCTCTTCCTCAAGCTCATCAAGCTCTCAAGATGATGCTACCAAAAAGGGGGAGAGTGTTCAGGGACAAAGACAAGAGGAACCACAGAGTCAAGCTCTCACTTCCTTAAGTTCAAGATACCCCATTCAACAAGCTTCAGTTTTTCCTGAGCCTCCTCTAGTTGTAATTCAAGTGGACCAAAGGATGCTCCAAGATCTCAACAGGTTCTTCAACAAGTTCATGATGGAATCTTTTATTGAACAACCAAGTCTTGACTTTTCTGTGATTTACTTTGGAGCTCAAGAGCTTCAGAGGCTGAATGCACCTTCTACTACTGTTGAGGAAGTTGGTCAACCTAAGGTCCAAGTGGAACCTGAGATTAATTTTGAAGGGGAAACAAGGACTGATGGCCCAGCAACTAAGACAGTTGGGACAAAGAGTGCATTCTCACAGACTTTCGAAGCACAAGTCAAAGCCTCGGAAGAACAACTTCAATCTTCCGAAGCTGAGATTGTAGCTACAGAAGGACTATTCTCTTTATCCGATGATCTAATAGTCATAGATGCAATCCTAGAACTTGCATCTGAGGTTAATAGGGAGGATTTTCTCACCCAACCCCTAGCTCAAACATCATCATTGACTCCAGCCCCCATTACCACCACTCAACCTGAACATTCCATCCAAGAACCCCCATAGTCTAGCACTTCCGAAGATGTCAAAGGAAAGAGGAAGATGACTGAGGAAGAGCTTCAGGAGGAAGCAAGGTTAGAGAAGCTCAAGAGAAAAGGTAGACTTCAACTGGAAAGTTGCTAGCTGCTAGTAGCAAAGCAGGTGCAGCCAACTAGGAGGCTGTCAACAACAGAAGAAGAGTGGAAATCATTGACAGACTCGTCAAATTAGGAGCTGTGAATGAAGATGTACTCCTGCTACCATTAGAAGAGTTAACTGAGTTAGAAAAGGCAACTTTGCTGCAAATTTAGCAAAAGGAAGAAGCAGCAAGGTTGGCCTTAGAGGAAGAAAGGGAGAAGGAGAAAAGAGAAGCTGATCAACATCTTAGGAGGGAAAGGCTAACTTTCCTTACCTCCAGGGGTTTCTCTCTAGAAGAACTATCTCCACATGACAATGATATGATCTTATGGCTCTTCAACAAAGAGCAAGATCAAATGGAGAAGGAGAGAAAGAAAGCTGCTAAGGAGAAGCTGAGGTTGAAGAAGAAGAAAGAAGAAGAAGCAAGACTCGCTGCTGCCAGAAAGATACGTGAAAAGGCCTGGATGAAAGACTATCTCCGGGCTCATGGCTTCTCTGGCAGACAAGTGGGTCCAATGTCAGAGAAAAATCTCCAGCGACATGTCAGTGACATAAAGGCTGACATTCGCTCGGGGAAGAGGAAGGAGATGTATAGAAGGGGACAGGGGATGATCTTCAAACCAACCACTCAACCCCAACCTCAAACCCAACCACAACCTGAACCAATTCCTTTTCCATTCCCCATCAAGACTGAACCAACCTCTGAGCCTTACACCCCTGAACCTACACCATCAACCTTACCAACTTCCTCACCTCAACCATCTAAACTACCCATCCTCCAACCCAAAACACTTGCCAGAACCCAAACACCATAACCAACCCAACAACCTCCCAAACCATTCCCTCAGCCTTCCAAACATCTCTCCTTAGAGGAGTTCAAGGCAATCAAAACAAAGCTCATTAACTGTACAACCCTGAGCGACATCTCTTGTGAAGAGGAGTCTGTCAAACTGTTCCCTCGCTAGAGATCAATTTCTTGATCTGCCCAGAGGAACATTGGACCAAGCCGCAAAGCTCTTTGGTCTCAACTCAGACTCTCTGAATGAAGAAGAAAAGAAGCTAAGGAGAAGGCTGGTGACCGTAGTGGATATAAAGAAAGGAAACAAGGTGCCAAGTTGTTAGGATCGTGTATTGAACGAAATACTAACTGATTAACGTGTATACCGAATCAAATAGTGCGGAATCCTATTTGATTGGCGATCCAATCAGTGAGAACGCACGTAGAAACAATTATGGATTGAATCTAAACGTTAAGAACGATTTGGAATCGATCTAGTGCGATCTATGAACTTGGAACATGTTCTTAGAGGTCTCTGGACGGCTAGGGTACGTATGTAGTCAAAGTGTTCTGAATTTTTTACGTTTTTCCACAAATTAAGTGGTATTTATAGGTTAGGATTTCTCATTCGGGCGACTGAACCATTAGCATGGTTCAGTCGTGCGATTGAGCCATGCGGTTGATACATTCGCACGACTGAGTGTTCAGTCGTGCGACTGAATCAATCTCATGTTACACTCGTGCGACTGATCCAGTCTCCTGGTTTAGTCGTGCGACTGAGTCATTCGCATGAAGTTGTTCATGCGTATGGTCCATTAGCATGGGCCATTCGCATGAGAACTTCATATTACTAAGTTTGAATATATTTATTAATCATTACATTATTAAGATTCATTCAAACAACCATAAACCTATATAGTCAGTTCAATAAGCGTTAAACTACTAATCAATGAAATAATAAACATTATAAGCACAACCACACATTGTATTTCATTAAGTACCCATTCAATTACATATGTGTAAGACAATAAAGACATATTACATTAAGCTCAGAAACTAGGTACACATGTATCTACAAGCTCCCCTTGGACCTAGATTCATCTATTGTCTTACATTCTTCATAAGCTCCTCATATTTCTTGTACTTCTCCTCTCTTGTGACTCATGCATGTATTTCAAATTCAAAGCAGAGTCTGATCACGTTTTGGAATTGGAGGGCTTGTACAATATCCTGCGTGTCATAGAACAGTGGCCACTTGTATAATGTGTAAACATCATCAGCCGACAAGTTAGTGAGCCACATGAGGTCAAATACCCTGATAGTTTCCATATTTCCATTTCTGTTCAGTACTATGACCGCCTCACCTGTTCTCCAATCGTAGTACCACCACTTGAAGTGTGGAGTGAAATCCTGTGGCATTTCCCGTTGAGGGATTCTAGACATCGTGCGCGGAGGACTCCACTTCAGCACTACTTTTGGCTTTCCAGTAATGGCATCAACTTCAGATCTTCTGATATACCTCGTTTGTTGTTGAGGTTTGAAGTTGACCCACCTGGTGTTGTACTCTCTCTTTAAAGCAGCTTCAAACCAGCCTGACATCTTACGAGGGTCAGCGTACAGCAACTTCATCTTTGCTAACTGGTTAAGCTCAAAAACTGGAAGAGTCTTCAAATCGTGTGGGAATCTGAAGTACTCGATCCCTTTCTCTCTTTTAACAACATAGACTTTAAGATCTTCAAAATAGGCCCACGCTATGATTTTGCCTGACACCTTGTGATGTTTCTTCACTTTATAGAGTTTGGTGTAGATAGTTGACTTTGGAGCACTGCACTGGGCTCTAAGTTCTGCAAAACATACTGCCCATTCAGCCTTTCTGATGTTGACATTGGCGTCTAAGGCTTGGGCTTTCTCTTTGTCCTTCTCTGACTCCTGCTCCATTTTATCCAGAGTTTCAAAGGTATCACTGACCAAGGTGTCTCCCAGATTGGGAACAACATTTCCTTCGTTGTCAGTATACTCTAGATAATGTTGGGCCGTGACATCCTCAATTTCTATCTCGTCTATATCATCCAGCTCGTCGTCACTTTCCACGGTTACGGTAGGAGCATCCTTCACGATCTCATTGGGATTGATTCGGAACATTTCGGCCAATTGCTCGTCAGTGAGATTATGAATTATTTCTCCCTCTTCAGGAGTGTAACTCACAGATCTCCTGACTATCCCTTGCAGATCAAGAATCATTGTTAGTTGAGTCTTGATCTGTTGAAGGGGAGCAATGTCGTATTCATCTCTTTGAAAATTTGGATCTGCTTGATTTAAAACATGTAACACATCAACCATTAGTCAATAATCAAAACAGAAACACATTAACAAAATATAAACATTATATGCATTAGTTTGATACAATATTCAATTACACATGATTTTAAATAACATAAACAACTATGCATTACTCTTGTCTTGTATCATGTGTTCTTCTGCTAACGAGGCTGATGTAAAGGCACCTTTGTCTTGAGCTTTCTTGGTCCTCCTTTCACTTGCTGATGTTGCACCCGTAGCAGATGTATCTCCTTCTCTTTCATCATCATCATCACCTGCATCAACATCATCACCTGCATCTGTATCATCACCTTGATCATCACCATCATCATCATCATCATCATCACTGTCATCATCATCACCATCATCTCCATCTACTTCTCTGATCTTAATTGGCTCATCTTTTGATCCTTTGAGCCTCAACATGATGGTCTTGTTAGTCGCCTCCAACTCCTCTATCCCTTTTGCTGAGTGGACATTTTTCTCCTGGAGTTGGGACATCTCTAGGCTCTGAGCAGCCATTTGCTATGCCTGCTACTCAATCAGCTGCGCCTGCTGAGATATCTGCTGAGATTGTGCAGCAGTAAGCCCTACCAACTGACGAATCTAAGTTGTCTTCTTATCATCGGCTGCTAACAGCTTGAGCACCATACGGTTTAGTGCTGAGAGCTGTTCCTCTACCCAACTGGGAGGTAGAGATGATCCAGATGGAAATGAGGGTTAAGATGAGGGTCCTGCTTGGTGGCTAGAGGTGGTGGTGGTGGTAGTGGTGAATATTGGGGGTGGTATGGTGGTGGATGAGCTGTAGTGGTGGTGGATAGGGTGTGGGTACGTGATGGAGTGGGTGTGGTAGTGGTGTGTGAGGTGGTAGAGGTGGTGGCAGGTGGTGTGGTAGCAGTGGTGGTGGTAGTGGTGGAAGGTGGGGCTGAGGTAGTGGCTGTGGTAGTGGATGAGGTCAGGGTAAACTTTAGTCTCTTCCTCTTCTTGCCATAGGGGTGTGCCATCCTCTTCTTCCTTGAGCCTCTAGGCATAGAGGCTCCCCCTTGGCTGCTGGGCGGGTCCGGGGCATATGTGGGATCTGAATCAGCAGCAACATCCCTGGACTACCCTGGGCGTCCACCAACCGCCCTCAAACCTCTCTCTGTGGCAACCACCCTCCTGCCCACAATCCTCGTGAGAGGCTCTTCATCACTCTCTGCCTCCTCATCTGGATGACAAAAATCCTGGTGAAAGCTGGCAGTGGTGGTATCTCCACGAGTGGGTGGTGGTGATGTAACATGGGTAGTGGGACCCCTAGTAGGAGCGGGCTTAGAATCTCCACCAGTGTTATCATCCTCGTCATCTGAGTCATCAGAAGGGAGGGCAATCTGCTCCACATTTGAATCACTCTCCTCGTGGCGCCACTTTCGCCTACCTGGCGCCTTGTAATCAGCCTTGGCCAGATGCCCGAAGAGTCTCTTCCTAGGGGGCTTGACTTGCTTCCCCCTATAGACCTTCATACGGCCCAAGGTCGTGTCATCCATAATCTCCAATGACACAGCGTCGTGGCTCTCCTTGGGCAGGGTTGGCAGCTTCTCATCAATAATCATCTGCAAGAACCTTGGAGATATGTAGAAGCCTTCCTTGCCCTTGGCCTCAAGGTTCTCTATAAGATAGGAGAAAATCATGCTTGAGAAGCTGAAAGGGTGGTTCAGTACCAGTGCCACATAGGCCTTCTGAATCTGGTCTGAAAGATCATCAAAGCCACCTCTCCTCGAAGCTAAGCACTTGAGTATCACATGTGCTAAGTACTTGTACTGGAGACACAGGTTGCTCTTGTTTAGCACACCTGCATTTATATCCCCAGCGTACTTCATCATGAGGAAACACCCTCTCACTGTCAGAGGATGTAGCCTGGTCGGGTGATCAGCATCGTCACCAAGAGCGAGTACTCGTCGTATATCATCAGCACTGACCTCAATAGCCTGACCAAAAATAGTGCTACGGATGCTGTAAGGCTCATATGAACGATCAACCGATGCCCCCTCCCAGAAGGCCTGTTGTATAGACCTATAGGGAGTGCACGGTGTGGATATAGCTCTGTGGATCCGGAATCTCTTAAGGAAAGCAATGATCCCGGCAAACTCGGCACCGTTCTGAGATGTGGCATCTAAATGAGCATAGATGTTGTGCTTAGGGTTGATGTACCACCAATCAGCCATAGATCTGCAATACAAGACACATAGACATTAGATCACCACACAACCAAAATTAGTTCAACTTTAACCTTGTTGAACTCAGTCTGGTTCAATCATGCGATTGAACCATGCGACTGAGTTCAGTCGGTTGACCTAACATGCGACTGGATACAATCGGGTGACTGAGCATGCGATTGAGTTCAATCGGGGGACTGAGCCTGTGATTGGTTCAGTCGGCTGACTGAGCTCATTCGTATTATCCATTCGGCCGACTGAGTCGTTCGGCCAGCTCAGTCGTGCCATTGTAGTTCATCCGGGTGTCGAGTCGCATGACCCACTATTCGTTCACCTGAAATTCCAATTTGGACCAAATCTTAAAATTAGACGTCGTGTTTTGGTCCATTAGACTCGCAATCACGATACTAATAACCTAATAACTTTGATTTCAACATTTTACTTAGTTTAATTAGGTTATTTTTCCAATAACAGTTTCGGTTCTTGCAAGGGCCGAAAGTCGTAAATTAGGGCTCAAATCAAACGAACTTCAGTTAGATAGCACCGCATTGTACCTATATAACAACTAAAGATCTTCAGAATATAGAAATTGGTGTCAAAATCGGTCAGAGGAAATTTCGGCAAAGTAACGGTACAGCATGTGATTTTAGGGCGATTGGGGGGTGATGAGTTTTATGCGATCGACTGTGGCCCTATTTATACTGAATCTGATTTCAATCGGGCGACTAGACCCATTCGCTCTGTTCATTCGGGCGATTGGACCTCAACCATGCGATTGGTTCAGCCGATCACATTCAGTTGGCCCACTGGGTTTCAGTGGGGCGACTGACTCGTTCGCACATCTCCATTCGGACAACTGGCTCAATCTTGTAAGCCATTCGGGTGACTGATTCATACTCATGCTCCATTCGGCTGTCTAGGGCATGAGTATGGTCCATTCGTGCGTATGAGTCAAACTCATGAATTTGACTTTATGACCATTTGACATATTACACCCTTGAACTTATTGATTAAACATTTTTAGAATTCGATCATCTCAGACATGATCCTTTTAACTTTGAAAACATTTGATCACCTCAGACGTGATCCTTTTAAACAAAACACACACTTTGTCACCTCAGACATGACCCATTTCACATTTGAAAACTTGTGTTGTCACCTCAGACGTGACCTTTTTAGGTGATTAAATCCCCGATTGAATTCCATGGCATAGTCTGATGTTTAACAAACTAAATTGACGAAATTTAAACAAAATAAGAGAACTAAAACTGAAATACAAAACTAAAACTTGTTTTTGTGGTTTTGTGTGAGGTGGAAATTCTAAGCTGGAAATTTAAAAGATTCATTTCCTGAAAGGGCAGCTTCAATTCATTTTGACCAGAAGTGGACTGATTCAGTTTGGAATCATACAGGTACGTCAAATCATTCGGGACATCTTATCAAAACCTTTTGATGCTCTATTCTTGTTTTTCATCTAGAGTCGTTATCAAATTTAGGAAATCATACTAGTACTATTAGATCCCCACATTGATTTGAACTTTCAAGAATTGTATCCATGATGATTGTCAATATACTTGTCCTCTTAAATCCATACACAAACTTTTGACACAGATTGGTGATAGTTTAAGGTTTAATTATTTCAACAAGCTTTTGTGGATCTCACGCTTATATGGTAATCAACATTCCTCAGGAGATTTTTGAGCGGTCTCAGGGTAGTATTCAAGAAGAAACTATTCTTAGAGCTTTCAAGGAGAATCCAAGCCTCAGGTCAGTGCCATCACACAGCAGAGAGGCGGCAAACAACAATGAATTCTAGAGTATATAGGTTATGCTTATCCTCAGGTCAGTGCCACCGCACAGCAGAGAGGCACATAACCTATCTTCTTGTTTGAGCAATTTTATTCTTTTTGCACAGATCTCACCAACAACATAGGTTATTAGTTTGATTGCTTTTGCATTTTTTTTCATCATGTGCTTTTGCACATATTTTGGTCATACGCACACACTTAGTTTGTTCCTGAGATCACCAACAAGGTCTAATTATCTATTTTGTTGAATCTACCGACAAATCATCTGTGGTCTAGCAACCTCTAGGTCTACTTTCTTTGTGTTACCTTAGTAGTAACCAGTTTTACTATCATTTTTCATTTTATATTGCTCAGACTACACAGACTTATACTTTGAACTTCGCATCTAATTCAATTTAATCTTTTAAAAGTCCCAAATGAGTTGTTCGTGTGTACTATAATTTTCCAAGGTTATTGAATCGGTATCACACATACGATCTGATTTCTATCAGCTAGCCTCTCCTTCTCCCTCGTTTTTTTAATGTTGTTAACTAAACCTATTCTCCCCCTAAAATTCTAAAACCATAAATGATTTGCGTTTTTAGGATTTTAATAGGCAAAGAAATAACATCAATTTAATTAAAATATAAAATAAAATAAATAAATAAAGAAAATAAAAATTAAAAGAAAAATGAACTATATGCATCGGACTAAACATGGTCATCTTCTGGAATTACATCACTTCTCTTCTTAACGCCGTTGACCTCTGACATAGAAAATGTGGTTTATCAAAAGCCTTTGTATAGAGGTCAGCGCGTTAAAAATCAGTATTTATTTTAACCACATCGATTAGGTTCTTTTCAAAACAGTCACGTATAAAGTGATATTTTATGCCGATGTGTTTGGTCTTAGGATGTTGTATTGGATTTTTAGTTACTGCAATTGCAGCAGAGTTATCAACAAAAATAGGAGCAGAAGAGAAATTCAAACCGTAGTCCCGCATTTGCTGTTGTATCCATATGATTTGTGAACAGCAACTTGCGGCAGCAATGTATTCGGCTTCGCAGGTTGACAAAGCAACCGAGGTCTGCTTCTTACACTACCAAGTCACTAATCTCCTCCCAAAGAATTGACATCCCGCTGATGTAGACTTGTAGTTCATCTTTCAGCCACCGTAATCCGAGTCACTATACGCCGTAAGCTCGAAGTCATCGTCATGAGGATACCACAACCCAAGTGTTGGTGTACCCTTCAGATAACGGAATAACCTTTTGACCCCTATCAGATGATTAACTTTTGGCTTCGCCTGATATCTTGAACATAGACACGTCGCGTACATGATATCAGGTCTTGAGGCAGTGAGGTACATGAGGGATCCAATCATTCCTCAGTACATGGTGGGATCGACTAGATCACCATTCTCGTCGGGTGCTACATCATGGTTTGTAGCAAGTGGAGTCCCAGCTGCGGAAGCATTCTCCATGTCAAACCGACTGAGAATATCCCCTACATACTTGGTCTGATGTAGAAATATCCCCTTTGGTGTTTGATCCACCTGTAACCTAAGAAAGAACTTCATCTCTCCCATGGCACTCATCTCAAACTCAGCCTTCATTACTGCTTCAAACTCTTTACATAATTCTTCGTTCTTTGACCCGAAGATTATGTCATCAACATAGATTTGAACAAGCAGTAAATCACCATATTTTTCTTTGATAAACAGTGTGCAATCAATAACACCTCTGCGAAAGCCGTGTTTCACAAGGTGAGTCGAAAGTTTCTCATACCAAGCCCTTGGGGCTTGATGAAGCCCGTATAAAGCCTTGTCGAGTTTGTAAACTCTGTCCCGATGATATGGATCCTCAATTCCATCGGGTTGACTGATGTACACTGTCTCTCGGATTTCACCATGAAGGAATGCACTCTTCACATCCAGTTGATAAACTTTAATCTTCATATACGATGCATAGGCAAGGAAGATGCGGATGGCTTCCATTCTTGCCACGGGTGCAAACACTTCATTGTAATCTATTCCCTCGACTTGTCGGAATCCTTGAATTACAAGTCGAGCCTTGTTCCTGAAAATAACGCCTTGGTCATCTTTCTTGCATTTCAAGACCCATTTGGTGCCAATGACCTTAGCACCTTTAGGTCTATCCACCAGAGTCCATACACCTAACTTCTTGAACTGAAGAAGTTCTTCTTGCATGGCACTCACCCATGCCTCATCATTCAGGGCTTCACTGACGTATTTTGGCTCAAACGAGACACAAAACAACGATAAGCACCGTCGTGAAGGTATCCTTTTTCCATTACCGAGGCATAATCAGCTGAATATAGCTGATTTCTTGTCTGCACTCTTGATCTAACATCCCCAGTGACATTGTCCAGGGGATGATAGACATTTAAGCGTGATCCAGGAGTGGTGGGAACAACTACCTCAGAGTCAAGTTTATGAACGTTTGGTTCTGTATCTGAGGCAGTAGGAGTTTGAGGTTCCGAAGACGCAAAGGCATCAATGTCATATGCTTGTGGACTTGTAGGAATGGGAACATGTTCCTCCTAATTGTTCTGGTCATTCTCCGCAGCTTCATCTTCTGAGGAGGAGTCACTTACTTCGAGTGCTCCCCCTGAGTGGTGAGACGAGTCACCTTGTGAACCAAATGATGTTGAATCTTGTGACGCTGTGTTCAAGACATCATACATCATCTTGGTTGCTAACTCTTCGTCAGAAGTGGAGAGAGGTATGTTGAAGGACTTAAAGAAGGCGGGTCCTTTTCCATCAGGTGGGGTGGTGTATCTTTGAACGTCCATTTTACACCACACTTCTACTAGACCCGTTGAGTTTTGTAAACTCTCTTATTCGGTATGTTGTATCCTAGAAAGATACCTTCTTCAACCTTCTCGCTGAATTTTTCCTCCTGAGTCTTCTTCAGTAGGGTGCACGGTGCGCCAAACGGTTCGAGATACTCTACATTAGGTATACGTCGTTGTAGTAACTTGTAACACGTCTTGCCATGACGTTTAACTACCAGAACTCGATTTAACGTGTAACACGCATTTGCCACTGCCTCATTCCAGAATTGGATAGGCAGTTTCGAGTCCGCTAGCATTGTCCGTGCTGTCTCTATCAAGCTGCGATTCTTTCTCTCAGCAACACCATTCATCTGAGGTGTGTAGGCAGAGGTGAATTGGTGCACAATTCCCTTTTCCTTGCAGTAAGCCTCCATCCACTGATTCTTGAACTCGTTTCCGTTGTCTGAGCGTACTTGTCTTACCTTCAGCTTGTAGAGAGACTCCATTGTAGTTACTAATTCCTTGAAAGACTCAAATGTTTCTGATTTGGATTTCAGAAACATTACCCAAGAAAATCTTGAGTAGTCATCAGTAACCACATAGCAGTACAAGTCGCCTGCAATGCTTCTTGTACTGACTAGACCAAACAGATCCATATGAAGTAGTTCAAGAGGAAGTTCGATGGAATGAACTTTCTTTTCCTTATGAGACTTCTTCATCTGTTTGCCTTTCTTGCACGCCACACAAAAATCCGGAAGTTGGAAGTTTTTGACGTTAACTCCTCTCACTAGATCATTCTGGATCAAGTGATTCATCTTCCGTGGATTAATGTGTCCCATTCTCCGATGCCAGGAGATGGAGTCCTTCTCAGTAGCCTTTGACAAAAAGCATTGAACTTGATGATCCGTTGTGGAGGCCTTTGAAAGATCCAAGACATAAAGGTCATTATATCTTGAGGCTGACATTAAGAGTTGGTCCTCCGGGATCACATATATAGTCCTTTTTCAGGACATAGCACTTCTTGTTGTCGAATATTACCTTAAATCCTTTGTCACATATTTGGGATACAGAAAGTAAGTTATTTTGAAGTTGTTGAACGTAGTTTACTTTATCAAACTTCACTTTCTGATTCCCCACGTCCCCTTGAGCTGTGATGTATCCTCCTTTATTTACCGCAAAAGAAACATGACCTCCTTTAATTTGTTTGGCGTTTGATAAGAGTGCCCTGTTCCCAGTCATGTGCCTGGATGCTCCGCTATCGACAATCCACATGTTGGTTTCAGCACTATAGCGAACACCCTGCACATTCAATTGAAAACATTAGTTCAAGTTAGGGACCCAAGCCTTTACTGGCTTGGGTTTCCCAGAGGCATCACACATCATAAATTCAACCCATTTACCTTTAGATGGTGAGGGAAGGTCAGGTGTCTTCTTGTCCTCATTATCAGACATTGAGTTTGATTTTTCTTTCCATAAACCAGCTTTGTGTAAGGCCTGTTTGTGATAAACAGACGACTGGCTAATGGGTTGAACTTTAGGTTCACTAGCTCTTCTAGGTGGAGTCATAGAGCTCCTCTTAGAAGACCTAGGTTTTGGTTCCCGAAGTTCAACTTTCTTCCTAGGTGTCTGATAGTAAGGACAGTTAGACACAATGTGTCCACACTCTCCACATTTGTAGCATAACCTGCTATCAACTTTATGAGTTAACTGTTTTTGTGGAGACGTGTGTGACACCCGAGTGACATTGTTCTGTTTGGTTTTTGACTCTACTTCTTTAGATGTTTTATCTTGGCTTTAGGATCCTTGCTTGATGAAATAGGACTGCTAGTTGGCTTATCTTGACGATTGAAGGACGAGAATGGATTCCCGTTTCTAGTTTTCTTGGGCTTCACACACTCTCGTTTAAAGTGTCCCTTTTCTCCACAGTTGAAACAGGTCACCTTGGTCTTGTTGAAACCAAAGGTAGTGTCCTTAGTTGCAACCAAGTTTCGTCCGGTCTTCTTGACAAACTTCTTAGCTCTCCGGACAACACTTGCTAAGGCCCACATTATATCCATCCTTTCCAGCTCTGTCTCATCTACCTGCTCGTAGTCCTCGTCTGCCAGATGGCAGTTCCCAATTCTCCCAGCAACTAGTCCATCATAGGAGTGGACTATAACTGCTAAGAGATCCATGTGCTCTCTTGCTACTTCTACTGTCACATTACCGAGATTCTCGGTCTTCAGTTTTGTAGCATTTGCTTCAGGTGCAATGTATTGGGTAACAGACGACCCTGACGTTTCTGACCCTAAAGTAGAGGCTTGAGAAGGACCAGCTGAACTTGACACAATAACTGTCTGAAGTGGTGCTCCAGACGTTTTGGCTTGTGGAGTCGCGTTGTACAATGCCGGATTCTAATCATAAGAAGACTTTTGGGCTCTGTATTTCATCCTTAATTCTTCCTCTCTCAGCATCAGAATGAAATCATTTATATCTAACTTCTTTGGCATACCATTCTGTCTGAGATTGGAGACAAAAGAAACCCACTTCTCTGGCAACCCATCTGCAAAGTTTGACACCCTGTCCTCCATGGTCGTTGTAACTCCATAAGTGTGCAGCTCACTCATCAAGTGGTAGAACCGATCGATGACGTCATCCAAGCTCTCCTTACCCATTGACGAGAAGTTGTCAAACTCCTTCTTCAACGCTTTAGCCTTTAGAGCTTTCAATGATGCATTCCCGTCATACTGTTTTTCCAATTCATCCCACAGCTTCTTTGCTTGCTTGTTCTCGGAAAATTGATGGAAGATATCCTTCAGAATTGACTGTGTAATCAAAACATAAACTTTCTTCTCAGCATTGTATTTGACCTTCTGTCCATTAGTCATGTCACCCAGTGTAAGTTTGACACCATCAGCTCCTACTGGCATGCTGTACCCCGTCTCTATAGATTCCCACAGATTGGGATCTACTCCATTTAAGTAGATCTCGAAACGTTGCTTCCATTGTGGGTATTCGTCTAACGTGATTAGCTTAGGGGGTTTATTGTG
Source organism: Flaveria ramosissima (assembly GCA_025215565.1). Taxonomy (NCBI): domain Eukaryota; kingdom Viridiplantae; phylum Streptophyta; class Magnoliopsida; order Asterales; family Asteraceae; genus Flaveria; species Flaveria ramosissima. The sequence goes on from CM046036.1 coordinate 25,799,086, forward strand.
ATTCCCCACTTCATTCTCCAGTAGCAGTAAATTCTGAATACGTGAGTCTCTCCCTGTTGTGAATGCTGAGTATTGGTCCTCCATTGCGATTAACTTTAGTTTTTGGAACAAACTATTTCACTTGTGCGAATGGAAGTATGCGATTGGGCTATTCGTGCGATTGAACAATGCGGATGGTTCAATCGTGCGACTGAACTAATGCGAATGGTTCAGTCGGGCGAATGAACTGATGCGGTTGAACAATGCGAATAAACTGCTCAGTCGTACGAATGGAGGTACGAATGAGTCCAATCGTGCGTATGAGGGATGCGTATGCATTCAGTCGTGCGATTGAGTCAACCGTGCGACTGAAGTTGCTGGATTTCGAAAATTGTAGGTTTAAGGTGTTTTGGCCGCAAAAACACGAATTTTCACTAACCCTAATTGCCATATGCCGGAAAAACTAAACTTTACGAACAGGAGACGTCTAAGACACCGTTTGACACAAAAGGATTGCGTTTTTAGCGAAAAAACACAATTTTTGTATCAAAAACGATTGAATCACACGTAAATCAAGAGCCAATGCTCTGATACCACTTGTTAGGATCGTGTATTGAACGAAATACTAACTGATTAATGTGTATACCGAATCAAATAGTGCAGAATCCTATTTGATTGGCGATCCAATCAGTGAGAACGCACGTAGAAACAATTATGGATTGAATCTAAACGTTAAAAACGATTTGGAATCGATCTAGTGCGATCTATGAACTTGGAGCAGGTTCTTAGAGGTCTCTGGATGGCTAGGGTACGTATTGCAGGACCGTTTAAGGGCTTAAACACAATTACAACACAACAACACAATGAGGAGACTAACTAAACTTTAATCAAACAGTGAACTGGGTAACCAAAGGTGATACAAAGAACACAAGTAAAGCAAGAGACAGAACAAGAGAGTATGGGTTTCAAGGAGGCAGTATATTGCTTTCTCAAGTTCTTTTACAAGTGTTACAAAGCATTAAGAAAGATACAAGAACTTGAAATACTTATACTACAACCTACAGCCGGCTATACTTTGAAAGCCAGCTGGATACAATTGACTAGACACTAACAAAATCAATTGTAGGATCAAAAGGCATATCTGCCTTTTGACCTTGTGACTATGACATGCCATAGCTCACATCCTTATACATTACAAAAAGGATAAAGTACATGAAGTGGAAAGTTACAGACTCAAGACCTCAATGTACAGTTACCAAAAGCAAGGCCCTTTTCACCAACTCATGTAAGTTGGTGACTTTACAGAGATGCAGCGGAAAAGGTGCTTTATGGAACAGTACATCAGATAAAGCATGTGTACTAAAAGTCTTCGGAAGAAATCTGTCTTCATAGGTTGAAGCTTCGGAAGACTTTGTCTCTGAAGCTTCGGAAGACTTCATGTTTGGCTTCGGAAGATATTGGTCTTGGCTTCGGAAGATTTTACACTTAGAGTATTTTCTAATGCTTTGTGTAAAACTTCCGAAGCATTCTTCACTTCAGTACTTGGTGCATGTTGCTGAGACACTTAGGCTGTTTTGGGTTGCATCAGACTTCAGGAATCCTTACAAACTCCCCCTAGGCTGATGCTACCAAAACACTTAGAAGATCTTCAAATGTTGGTAGTCTTCAGTACAATCAGGACCATTCCTTTCTTCATGAGATGGTCAGGATCATCAAGACTCTCATAGTATCTTCTCATCTCAAAGAGATCATGCAGAGGTAAGTTGATTATGTCTTGCCATGAGTAGACATTCTCAACACCTTGATCTCTGATAACATTCCATCTTTCTGGATTGGTAGAGTAAGTCCAGGACAAGATGGGTGTCTCAGTAGTTAGAGGAGCCACTTGAATAGGAGTTGATTGGGCTGCCTCATCATGCACTTCCTCAGGTTGATCTGATTCAGCCTGAGGTACAGAGGTAGATGACTTTGGCTTCTTCTTCTTAGTCTTTGGTTTAGAAGCCATCCTCTTCTTCCTCTTGGATGTCTTTAATTGAGAAGACTGGTCTGCAGCACCATGTTGATCATCAGTGTCTTTCTCAGTTGGGTGTTCCTCCCTCACAGGTTCAGAAGGAGAGGGAGTTTGACCCTGCCTAGGATCAGAAGATGAAGCTTGCTGAGGCTCAGCTGGAGGTGCTGGTTGAGGTGTCTCTGGTTGTTCAAACTTGACCTCCACTTCAGGTGGGACTTGACTTGGAAGAGAGTGCAAGTTAATGAGTTCTCCACTTTTAATCTTCTGCTTGATCACCCTAATATGCTCATCCATAGTGGATAGAGACATGAGGCCAAGTCTCCGTCCGCAGAATCCATACAGCTTCAAGAAGCTCACCATTCTTTGTCTGTCAGCAGACTTCTTTGCATTCTTTTGAATGATGGCTCTTGACTTTGCAGCTTCTTCCCTTAGCTTCCTTTTAGTTGTCTTTCTTTCCTTGACTAACTCAAGGTCAAGTTGCTTTAGATACTCGAACTCAATGAAGTCATAGGACAAGGGAAGAAGTGCATCTGCCTGATAGAAGCCTGTGGCACTCAGGTAGTTGATCATCTTGATCCTATCTTCTTCTTTATCTACCTGAGGTTCTTGTGGAGCCACATCTTCCTATGCAGGACTTTCTTGAACTGGTGAGAGAGTGGGAGCATGCTTGTAAAGTCTTTTCTGTCTCTTCTCCTCTTTGAGTTGGAGAAGTATCATTGCATCCTCTTTTTCCTTCAACTCTCTTGACACTTCCATGTCAGCTAGTTCATTTAACTCTTCTAAGGGGAGGGAGATGATTTCATCAATGTCATAGTTCCTGGTCTGTAAGTAGGTAATCTTGACTGCCCTTAACTCATCATCTTGAGTATTTGGTCTGGGAGCAGCCCTGATTGCAGCTTGCATGAAGCTAGATGACCCAGTAGAACTTTCTCCCCTTAGTCTCCTTTTCCTCTCTCTCTCTTCCTCCTCAATTTCCTCAGGAGTCATTATCCTTTTCCCTTTGTCACCAACAGACCTTTGTGACTCAGGGTGGATTGAGGCTTGGCCTTCATTGCTTGGAGTAGCTTCCATGCTCTGGCCAGAGAGAGGCTGAGAAACACCTTCACCAGCAGGTGTCTCAGATGGAGTTTGGACCTCTGCAACAGTTGTTGATGATGAGACAGGGGTCTCAGGTTCTGCCACTGGGCCTTCAGTCAAGGTTTCCCCTATGAAACTAATCTTAGGGTCCACCTCAACATCCAGTTGACCGATGACATTGCCTGATTCCCTAAGTCTCCTTCTTAGAGTAAACTCTGCAAGGATCCTGTCTTGGATTCTTTGAGCCAGCCTGTCAGCTTGTCTTGAATTGCTTGGATTGACAAGTGGCAAGTTGACTAAATCCAGTCTTTCATAGAAGCTCAGGCTTTGGAATTGAAAAATTTCTTGTTGGCCTTGAACTCTCTGAAGTATAAGGGCTCTTCTGTCATCATCATACCTCCACCTTATGATGTAGTTGCCAGTTCCTTATGGTGGAGATGAGACAGCCCTTGGTATACCTTCCTCAAAGAGACTCCTGATGAGAGAGTCTATAGAGTCCACATTAATGTGAACTTGAGGAAGTTGTTGAGAATGCACAACAGCAAGTGAGGATGGTGAGTCCTCTATGTCCATTCTCTCTGAAGAACTCCCAGGTTCTGTGGTTGTAACAACTTTCTCCCCCTTTTTGGTAGCATCACCCACTTGCATAGGTGAGCTGGAGGATAAGTCAATCACTTCCACAGGTTCTTGTGTTCCTGGTTGAGCTCTCCTTAAAGGTCTCCCAGCTAGTTTTTCCTGCAGATATGAAATCTGGAGTTGCTGATCATTGACCCTATTTTGCAGGGTAGTCACCTGAGATTCCAAGTGACTAACCTAGAGACTAAATAGGTGCATGTTTTTGACAGTTTTTGCACCTTTAGTCTCAAATTACCCTCATCTTCATCAGAAGATTCATTGGGGGATGAGATGATTGGACCAAAGTCCTCTCTCTCACCACCAGCTTGAGTTTCTTGGCTGCTGGTTTTCCTCTGCTCACTGACAGCCTCAGTTGAGATGCCAATGGGCTGAGTTGCCATGGTTGAGGTCTTAATGATGTAATCACTTTCAAAAGTGAGAGCCTCTTCCATATGGACATCCTGAACAGGTTCAGAAGTGTCCACCTCAGTAATAGGTGACTGATGGGGGATAGACTGAGGAGAGTCAGAGGTACTCATCTCTCTTTGAGTAGGGGAGGAGAAGAGAGACTCATGGTACTCACTGAATCCTAAGTCTTCATCAGTGTAAAAGGATAGTTGGGAATTGGTTGGTTGAGATCCAAAGGCTGGGGATGGTAGCTGTCCCCTGAAGGTTGTTCACTTGAGTGTTGAGACTCAGAGTGAAGGCTTAAGGTTGTTGGGCTAGTGAGCTCATCAGGGTGAGCTTGAGGAACCTCAGCCCTGATAGGTGAAGTAATGGGAGTGGTTTGCTCCTCAGGAGAAGTGGGAGCTCTAGTGTCCACTTCTTCCTGTAAGGTTGAGTATTTGGGGGCCTGCACAGACTCAATAGCCTGAGCAGGGGTTCGTTTGGATTTTCTTTGGTAGGTGAGGGTGATTTCTGGTCTTTTTAAAGGTAAGGACAAAAGAGGTGTGGGTTCAACACTAGCTTGTGTTGCTAGGTTGTCACCTTGAGCAATGAGCTCTAACATTTTTGGGACTAGGGTGTTTCTACCCCTGAGAAGCCTACAGTTGGCTTCTTCATTATTTTAAAGATGTCGGGCTTCATCTGTCCCAATTTAAGAATATTACTTGTTTCCCTCAACTGTGAGCCCAGTTCACAGTTGAGAATGTGTTGAACATATCTAGGAAACATGTAATACTCTAAGGAGTCTAAGTTTGCAAGTAAATTAGTATAAACAAATTGTGAATACCTGAACTTGACCCCCTGAACCATTCCATGAACTATAAAGGAGAGATCCTCAGGAATCTGGTCCCATCCACCATGCTTGTTTGACAAGCTGTGGATAACCACATGGAGCAGGAATTTCCATTGGGATGAGACCTTCCCTTTCCTAAAGGTCTTTACAGAGAAATCTCCCTCATAGCCCATCTGCTCAAAAGAATGATTAACAGCTTCTTTTGGGAAGGACACCTCACCTTCTTCATCATCCAGCTGCAGATGTTGGTTAATGATGGCCGGAGTGATGAAGATTGTCCTCCCTTGCACTGTGGCAGACAGTGCCTTCTCCCCATCCATAATGACCTCTTGGCAGGTCTTCCAGAATTCAAGCAAGTGATCCTCATATAGAGTAGGATCAATGGTCAGGGAGGTGAAGTAGTTTGACAGAGTCAAGAATTGGCAAATCTCTGAGAAACTTGCATCTTTCTCAGAGCTTAACAGAGCAACTTGATTATGTTGCCTGTGAAGTTGCATGGAGAAATCAGGGTTGTTTCTGCGGTTAAGGTTGGCCATTTCAGAAGCTTAAGGGTGAAGAAAGGTAGAAAGCAAAGGCGGTTTAGAGAATTAGGTTAGAGAAATAGTAGAATTGAGGAAGATAGTGGGAAAGAGGGGGAACCGTTGGGTATTTATATGAAAAGGATTTGAACCAAAGTTAATGAAAGAGGATAAACTTTGAAATCCGAAAGTCGGTCCCACCTCTGAAAAGGTAGTTTACTTTTGCTCAAAAGTAGTTTTCTTGGAATTCGAAAAGCTTCCGAAGTTTATTTGTCTTCGGAAGTTTTGATTAAAAAAGCTTCCGAAGCTAAAATGGCTTCGGAAGATTTTCCTGAGAGTCTTGAAGATTTATGCTTCGGAAGAGAAATAAACCCTTGAATGCTTTGTATAGGAATAAACAAAGCTTCCGAAGGTTAATTTTGCTTCGGAAGGAAAAGGTCCTTAAAAATAAATAAGTGTCTGAGATAAGAATTTTAAGCTTCGGAAGATGAATTTGACTTCTTCCGAAGGTAAAATCTCTTAGACAGTTATGTATTTTGAAGACATGTTTTTCTTCCGAAGATAAAATTTTATCTTCCGAAGTATCAAAAATTTTCAAAATCTAAGGAAAGTCTTCAAAAAGAATTTTACATCCAAAGAAAACATGAGCTTATGAAAGTGATGAACTAGACAACTTAGGACACACATATTTTAAGAAGAAATAATTAGAATTAGTTTTAAGAAAAAGTCTACTCAAAGTTAATCATCCCAATAGCTGATATCAGATACTTAAATCTCTGTTCATCAAAAGCTTTTGTGAACAGATCAGCATATTGTTCATCTGTATGAACTTTGACTAGTTTAATTAATCCCTTTTCATAGTTATCTCTTATTAAATGATACCTGATGTTGATGTGTTTGGTCCTTGAGTGCTGCACAGGGTTCTCAGTGATAGAGATAGCACTATTGTTGTCTATGTGGATAGGAGTCTCTTTGAAGTTAAATCCATAGTCCAGCATCTGATTTTGAATCCAAAGCACTTGAGCACAGCAGCTTGCAGCAGCAATGTATTCAGCCTCAGCAGTTGATGCAGACACACAGGATTGTTTCTTGCATTGCCATGAGACCACCCTTCCACCAAGGAATTGACATCCCCCAGATGTAGACTTTGCAGTCATATTGCAACCACCATAATCACTATCTGTATAGGCATACAGATTGAAATTTGGATTCTTTGGATACCATAGACCAAGTGTTGAAGCACCTTTGAGGTATCTTAAAATCCTTTTCACAGTGATTAAGTGAGACATCTTAGGGTTGGCTTGATATCTTGCACAAATACATGTAGCAAACATGATATCAGGCCTGCTAGCTGTAAGATACATAAGAGACCCAATCATAGCCCTGTATAAGTGCTCATCTACACACTCCCCCTCAAGATCTGGACCAAGGGAGTGGTTTCTGGCTATGGGTGTCTTAGCAATCTTACAATCAGTCATGTTGAACCTCTTGAGTATGTCTTGAACATACTTTGACTGACTTATGAAGATGCCATCTTCAACCTGCTTCACTTGAATTCCCAGAAAGAAGTTGAGTTCTCCCATTGAACTCATCTCAAATCTGTCTTTCATCAGCTTCTCAAAGTCTTTGCAGAGCTTTGGATTAGTTGAACCAAAGATGATGTCATCTACATATACTTGAACCAGCAATAAGTCATTTCCCTGTCCTTTGATGAAGAGAGTTCCATCTATAGTACCTCTTCTGTATCCATGTTTACAAAGATACTCAGATAGTGTCTCATACCACTTTCTGGGTGCCTGATGCAGCCCATAAAGAGCTTTGTCAAGCTTGCAGACATAATCAGGATGATCAGGATCTACAAAACCAGGTGGCTGTTTGACATAAACCTCCTCATCAATCACTCCATATAAGAAAGCACACTTTACATCAAGTTGGTAGACCTTGAAGTTCTTGGATGCAGCAAATGCCAGGAATATCCTAACAGCTTCTAGTCTTGCTACAGGAGCAAAGACATCAGTGTAGTCAATCCCTTCTTCTTGTGTGTATCCTTGAACAACTAGTCTTGCCTTGTTCTTGATGATGATTCCTCTATCATCCTTCTTATTTCTAAAAACCCATTTGGTTCCAATGGTAGTCTTCCCATGAGGAAGAGGACAAAGGTTCCAAACTTTCTGCCTTTTGAATTGAAGCAGCTCTTGTTGCATAGCTTCAACCCAACTTCCATCCTTTAGAGCTTCATCAACTTTCTTGGGCTCTATCTGAGATAAGAAACAAGAGTGAAGACAAACATTTGCTTCATGGGTTTGTCCTCTTGTTCTTACCCCTGTGACAACATCTCCAATGATGTTTGTGGTGGGGTGAGACTTGTGGATCCTTAGCTGAGGGATCACAGCAAGTTGTTGAGAAAGATCCAAATTTGAGAAATTTAGATCTGGTCTGGAAGATTCACCCTCCACATTATCACACTTATCAAGATTAACTTGATCCAATGAGTGTGAGACATCATTGATGTTGTCATCTATGGTATGGTTATTAGCATCAAGAAATTCCTGATCACTATCACCATCACCATTGTTGTCTTCTACAAGTGAGGTGTCTTTATCTGGTTGAGAGGCCTCTGAGCTGGAATTTGAAGGCATGCCAGATGTATCAGCTGAATTTGTCATTGTTGTGCTGATAGAAACCTCATTTGCTGAAGTAGTTCCAACTGGAGCTGAAGATGTATGAGTTGAAGGTCTTCCTAGCTCAAATCTTGGATCAGGATCACCTGTATTTAGATTTTCTGCAGATCCTGAAACATGCTCACAAGATTTGTTAAAACAGTTGGTAACTAAATCAAGATCAAACAGCCAATCCGGACCAGAACCAGCCACACAAGGAGTGTGCTCATTGAAAGTCACATTGGCTGACTCCTCAACAATTCTAGTTCTGAGATTGTATACTCTATAAGCTTTAGCTTGGGAAGAGTATCCAATGAAATGTCCATCATCTGATTTCTCAGCAAACTTGGCAATTTGATCTTTGGTATTCAAGATGGTGCAGGGACATCCAAATGACCTGAGAAAACCAATGAAAGGTTTCCTCTTGTGCCAAAGTTCATAAGGAGTCTTACCATGTGTCTTAACTACTAAAACTCTGTTTTGCACATAGCAAGCAGTATTAACTGCCTCTGCCCAGAAGGTGATAGGCAGTTTAGAGTCAGACAACATAGTTCTTGCAGCTTCAATAAGTGTCCTGTTTCTCCTCTCAGCAACTCCGTTTTGCTGAGGAGTCCTGGGAGCACTATATTGTCTTGTAATACCTTTTTCATCACAAAATGTATCAAGGATTTGGTTCTTGAATTCAGTTCCTTGATCACATCTTATGGTTTTGACCTTGTGATCACATTGATTCTCAACTTTTAAGATGAAATTCTTCAGAATCTCAGGGGTTTCATCCTTAGTTCTAAGGAAGAAAACCCAAGTGAATCTTGTAAAATCATCTGTGATCACCAGACAGTAAGAGGTCCTTCCTAAACTCATTACACTGGTGGGGCCAAAGAGATCCATATGTAACAAGTGTAGGGGAGTAGTGATGGAGTTCTTTTCCTTAGGCTTGTGAGATACCTTGTGTTGCTTCCCTTTCAGGCATGCAACACAATGATCATCACTAGTAAACTCTTTCTTTGGCATTCCAGTTACCAGATCATGTTTAATTAATTTATTCATGTTCTTAAAGTTTACATGGCACATTCTTTTATGCCATAGGAAAGACTCATCACTATTTGCTTTAGATAGAAAGCATGAAACTTCTCCAGAGGGAGATGTTTCTTGCAAATCCATCTTGTACATGTTCCCTTTCCTGGGGGCTCTGAGCAGGATATGCTCATGAGGAATGACCACACCAGGCTTGAGAACAATGCACTCATGCTCAGTAAAGAGCATGTTATGACTCTGATCACAAAATTGGGATACACTCAGAAGATTGTACCCAAGCTCCTTAACAAAGTTTACCTTCTCAATGCTGAGCTTACCATTTGTGACCTTGCCCCTTCCAGAAATGTAACCACCTTCATCTCCTCCAAAAGCAACTGGTCCTCCATCAATTCTCTCAAAATTATGGAGTAGAGACCTATTGCCTGTCATGTGCCTGGAACAGCCACTGTCAATTATCCAGACATTCCTGTTTGTCTTGAGCTGTTCCTGCACAAAGAAAATGATTAGTTACATTTGGAAACCCAAGCCTTACTTGTCTTGGGCTCATTAAGTGTAATAGAAGGTAATGCAACAGTAATAGATCCTATGGTTGTACTATGGGGATCTTCAGCTGTTGTTGATGGAGAAACTTCAGTCATTTGGTCTTTCTTAGACTTCCACACCACCTTTGGAGTCTTGGACTTGACCTTCAAAACCTTAGAAGCTTTTGGAACTTCACAAGTTTTGATGACTGATCCTTCGGAAGAATCTACAGTCACTGCAGCAGACTTCAGTGCTTCGGAAGAACTCCTTTCTTCCGAGACCAACTTTGCTTCCGAAGGTAATTTTCCATTTACCTTCTTCTTTGATTTGGAGCTTCCGAAGGAAACAACTTTCCTTCCGAAGCTTGAGACTTCTTGAGACTCTTTGAAGTCTTTGTTTTGGTCATGTGGACAGTACTTTTAGGATTGTATGGGCAATCCTTGGCAATGTGAGAAGTACTTTCACACATAACACACAACATTTTCTTCTTCAAAGAAGTCTCCTTTTGAGAGCAAGACTGGCTTTGGTCACATCCCTTCTCCACCTTCATCTTGGTAGATGCTGAGACAGTTCCTTTGGGCTGTGAACTGTTCTTGGAGTTTGATGGTCCAGGCTGTGCAGCAGTGGTACACAGCAGCTCAGTCTTCTTCTTTGTACTGAGATGATTTGAACAAGAACCGTGACTCTTAGCTGAGGAGTCTTGGTTGATGTCTTCAGTCCTTACTACTTTGAAACCTGCAGAGATAAAACTTGTTTCTGCTTAGCATCAAAAGTAGCCTTGATTTCTTGAGCCTTCTTTGCTTTCCTTTTGCTTTTCCTGATCAAGTTCTTTCTCTTGGACTTGGTCATCACAGTTGATTTCTTCTCCTCAGAAGGATAGTGGCCCTTGGAAGAATCCTCTTCTTCACTCTTCTCAGAGGAATTCTTCACTATCACTTCTTCATCATCCTCACTTATAGGATCTATGAGAGGAAGCTCATCTTCACAAGTTCCACACCTAGGAGATCTTACAGACAAGATTGTGTGTGGAGGAGCTATCTCATTTGATCCCAGTCCCTGTCTATTTTGATAACAAACCTTGTTGTGCAGGGATGAGGATATCATGTTCTTGAAGGTCTCTTCTTCAAGAACACTCTTCTCTGCCTTGGCTTTGCTGATCACAAGCTCAGCCTGGCACTCAGTCAACTTAGTGATGAGATCTTGGATCTGAGTTCTAAAATCTGTATGTTCATGTTTTAGTACTGAAAGGTTTTCTCCAAGTCCTCTATCTTTAACTTGTAATCATTTTCAGACTTTCTAAAATCAGATTTTAATATGTTTAATGACTCAAGATCAGATCTCATCTCTAGGTTGTAGGACCTGTATCTATTTACTTTAGCAATGCATTCAGGGGAGCAAAGATGTTCCAATACCTTGGCTTCATCATGGTCAGCCATCAGTGCTTGGTTTGGAGAAGCATCCTCCACCTGAAAACTCCAGTCAAAGCCTCCCTCTTCAACAGCAACAGCAGCATGTTGCTTTGTCTTCTCATCTTGAGGGGCTTTGTCAGTGTAGTTTGGTTCTGGGTTGTGTTTGGCCCCCATTTGCTTTAGGTGCCTTACACTCCCTAGCAAAGTGACCCATAAGGTTACAGTTGTAACACTTAACTTTGCTTTTATCCAGCCCAAACTTACCACTGGTAGCATTGCTTGGAAATCTTCTTCCTGTCCTCTTGTAGAACTTCTTGGCTCTGTGAGTGAGGAGAGCCATCTGCTGAACTATCTCCATGTATTCCAGGTCATCTGGATGGATACAGTCCAGGTCTTCAAGAGTGAAAAGATAATTCCCACAGCTTTCATCTGCAGACACAAAGGCTTGAGAAGAACTTGTCTCTTGGAATGGGCTTCCTTGAGTAAAGTTCTCCCTTGGTGTCTCCGGGAAGGTGATGAAAGGACCCTTTGTGAGTTGTCAGGGTAGCATATGAGATGATGTTGGGGTTCTATGCTGTCCCTTTCAACCACATGAAGGGCTGAACCCATTTGATTGTTGGAGTTGCCAGATGAACCTTGCATGTTCATCTCCATCTGGTATCCACTGAGAATCCCATACAACTCTGTAAGAGTAAGAGTCTTAAGGTTCTCAGTCCTCTTGATCACCACACAATAGTGTGTCCATTGCCTAGGAAGTGAGGACATGAACTTCCTTACAATGTCCCTGTTCTCAAGAGGAACTCCTCCATCCACTAGGGTATCCACAATCTCAACATACCTGAAATATTGTTGAGTCATGGTTTCACCTGCTTTGAAGGTGAAATTCTCAAACTGCTGCTTCAGAAGATCTTTCTTGTTCTCCTTGGCTTCAGAGGAGCCTTCATACATCAGCTTCAGTGCATCCCACAGCTGTTTGGCTGTCTTGCACTTCTTAAAACCTCTGTATACAGAGTTTGGGAGATCAGTCTGAAGAGCAGTCATGGCCTTCCTGTCAATCTCTACTCTTTTTCTATCTTCATCTGAGTAGTTGGCCACATCTTTAGGAATCATACCAGCACCAGTAGCATAGGGGTGCTGGGTATGAAAGGTCCATTCTCAACAGATTCCCACATTCTTGAATCAAGAGACCTGATGAAGCCTTCCATCCTCATGCACCAGGTGTCAAAATCATCAAGAGTGATCAGTGGGGATTTGTTCATGGTTCCAGTCTCCATATCAGTCTTTGAGATGGAAGCCATTTGAAGAGTTTAGCTTTTGTGTGTGTGAGGGATCTTAAGATGGTTAGATCTTATATCAAGAGCCTGGAAAGCTCTGATACCAATTGCAGGACCGTTTAAGGGATTAAACACAATTACAACACAACAACACAATGAGGAGACTAACTAAACTTTAATCAAACAGTGAACTGGGTAACCAAAGGTGATACAAAGAACACAAGTAAAGCAAGAGACAGAACAAGAGAGTATGGGTTTCAAGGAGGCAGTATATTGCTTTCTCAAGTTCTTTTACAAGTGTTACAAAGCATAAAGAAAGATACAAGAACTTGAAATACTTATACTACAACCTACAGCCGGCTATACTTTGAAAGCCAGCTGGATACAATTGACTAGACACTAACAAAATCAATTGTAGGATCAAAAGGCATATCTGCCTTTTGACCTTGTGACTATGACATGCCATAGCTCACATCCTTATACATTACAAAAAGGATAAAGTACATGAAGTGGAAAGTTACAGACTTAAGACCTCAATGTACAGTTACCAAAAGCAAGGCCCTTTTCACCAACTCATGTAAGTTGGTGACTTTACAGAGATGCAGCGGAAAAGGTGCTTTATGGAACAGTACATCAGATAAAAAATGTGTACTAAAAGTCTTCGGAAGAAATCTGTCTTCATAGGTTGAAGCTTCGGAAGACTTTGTCTCTGAAGCTTCGGAAGACTTCATGTTTGGCTTCGGAAGATATTGGTCTTGGCTTCGGAAGATTTTACACTTAGAGTATTTTCTAATGCTTTGTGTAAAACTTCCGAAGCATTCTTCACTTCAGTACTTGGTGCATGTTGCTGAGACACTTAGGCTGTTTTGGGTTGCATCAGACTTCAGGAATCCTTACACGTATGTAGTCGAAGTGTTTTGAATTCTTACGTTTTTCCACGAATTAAGTGGTATTTATAGGTTAGGGTTTCTCATTCGGGCGACTGAACCATTAGCATGGTTCAGTCGTGCGATTGAGCCATGCGGTTGATACATTCGCACAACTGAGTGTTCAGTCGTGCGACTAAATCAATCTCATGTTACACTCGTGCGACTGATCCAGTCTCCTAGTTCAGTCGTGCAACTGAGTCATTCGCATGAAGTTGTTCATGCGTATGGTCCATTAGCATGGGCCATTCGCATGAGAACTTCATATTACTAAGTTTGAATATATTTATTAATCATTACATTATTAAAATTCATTCAAACAACCACAAACCTATATAGTCAGTTCAATAAGCGTTAAACTACTAATCAATGAAATAATAAACATTATAAGCACAACCACACATTGTATTTCATTAAGTACCCATTCAAATACACATTTGTAAGACAATAAAGACATATTACATTAAGCTCAGAAACTAGGTACACATGTATCTACACAAGTCAACCCTTGTGCCTAGAAAGAGGATTATCCAGTGGAGGTTCGAAGACTCTTCTCACAACTTTGTTGTTGAGAGAGAGAGAGAGTGGAGAACTAAATAGGCTAAATGTCTCATCTCTGCTACACTTAAGCAGATTTGATATTGCTGAGTTAGCAGAGAAGCCACTCTCCAACCCCTCCAACCCTGAAGTAGCTGCTCATATCAGAAATCACCTGTGCAGTCTTCATCTGGCCGAGCTAACTGCTAGGACCAAAATTAAAGAAGAGTTGAAACTGAGAGAGGAGGAGAAAAGGAAGGGATCAACAACCAAAGGCAAAGCCTTTCTTCAAATGGTTGAGGGTCCTGAATTTGAATCCATAGTTAGATGGGAGTATTACTATAACTCCCGTCAACTAACTCTCTTCAGGGGGGCACAACAAAGGGTACATGTCATTCAGAGTGATAGACTGGATCTCCTATCCACTAATGACTTGTACAAACTTCTCAGCACTATTTCAAGGAAGAACAAGGAAACAGACAAACATCTTCTGTCCCTGGTGCTGAAGGTTTGAGAAGCAGAAACAAGTGAGGTTTTGGTAGCATCAGCCTAGGGGGAGTTTGTTGCATCTAGAAAGGCTGGTGCAACCAAAACCAAATCACTTAGACTATTTTTGGGTACAACTAATATAGGACTTCCGAAGTTAAGTGTAGAACTTCCAAAGGAAATGGAGTTCTTCCGAAGACAAAGTGCAAAATCATCTTCCGAAGGAAAACTCCAACTTCCGAAGACAAAGTATTCACTTCCAAAATTCATGACTTAGAAGAAAAGTTAAGAAGTCAACTTCTAAAGTATGAAGATATGAAGAAGTCCTCAAGCCTCGGAAGAAGTAGCCTCTTCCGAAGTATAAGTGGCTTCGGAAGAACTTGTTCTTCCGAAGCCAACTAACCTTCGGAAGACACTACTATGAACCAGTGGACATAAGTATGGTCTCTCTGACACTCTGCTGCAGACCTCTGAGATACTGCATGGCGTTTTCTCAAAAGCCATGTAGTTAACCATACTTTATTCCACTGTTTACCTTTATCAGTTAGTAAAGTTGCCAACTTTAGTTGGTGACAAAAGGTAAGTCATGGACATGTCATGACTACCATATCTTAGATAATACTTTATCTAAGATACCTTAACTTTAGCATTGTATTATATGTTTTAGTTATAGGTTTCCAGCTGGTATCAAAGTATATCTGGCTATAGGATCTAGTATATATAGTTTCTTATTGTAACTCTTGTTGCATGCTTGTAAGAGTCTTGTAATACTTTTAGTTGAGAAGTAATATATACAAGTACCTTGAAAGTTATTTCTTTGTGTTCCTTGCTACTTAGTATATTATCATCAACTCTTAAAAGAGATTCTACTTCATCTGATCCGAGTGTGCTACAAGTGAGTATTGAGAGAAAAACTAAGTGTTTAAGTGACAAAACCCGAGCCTGCCCTGTAGTTATTTTCTTATACATATTGAAGAGGTGAACATCAGTAAGTATGGTAGTTTGTGGGATATGCATCTTACTTTATTCAACTTTTAGATGAGTTTTTTTATTATTCTACTATAATTTCTAATTTTCTTTCCAATTACCGTTCTATTGCCCTGTGATTTGCCCTTTGATTTCTGACTTGGGTGGCCCAGCACACACATAGGTGGAGTGGTGGCAGTATTATGCTGACCGGTGGCGGTAAGTTTAATTTGTGAATATACCATCTTGCTAATTATAAACCTATGATAATTTGTCCTGAAACGTAATCTGTTATCTTGATCTCTTGACAGGTTTCTTGAAAATTTTGCAAAGAAATACTAGCTAGACTTGTTAATACTGTTTTAGTAAAGTCAACACTTTGGTATGGTTTTGCTTCTCTTCGTTCCATATCATTCTGTTTTACACCATGTGTTTGCTTGAGGTAAGTTGATTTTCTTTTACTGTGTTGATTTTTACTATATTTCAATCATCTTTGTGGACTAATGTTATGTCAGTTTGATCTTCATTTTTTGAGCATATAAAATAATTTTTTTGTGTTGGTCTTTCTAAGATATTCATAAATCAATCTGGAGATGTCAAATCTTAGAATTTAAGTAACTTAAAGAAGCATTTGCAATTCATTGGCTTCTTTATACTAAGTTCTCCATTTTCTTGTAGTGTTTCTTTAATCTTTATGTAAGGTTTCATATAAAGCTAATGCATCTAAAACATTCAAAGTCTTTCCTGCATACATGCACTGAAGTGCAGAGTAGAAATGCTTCGGAAGTTTTACACCATGCACTAGAAAATATTCTAAGTGTAAAATCTTTCGAAGCCAAGACCAACATCTTCCGAAGCCAAAAGTGAAGTCTTCTGAAGCTTTGAAGACAAAGTATTCCGAAGCCAAGTGAAGACAGATTTCTTCCAAAGACTTTTGAACACATGCTTTATCTGATGTACTTTTCCATAAATCTGGACCACCTTTCCGGTGTAACTCTGTTCAGTCACCAACTTACTTGAGTTGGTGAAAAGGTTCATGCTTTTGGTAACTGTACATTGAGGTCTTGAGTCTGTGCTTTCTAATTTATGTACTTTTATCCTTTTTGTAATATATTAGGATGTGAGCTATGGCATGTCATAGTCACTAGTCAAAAGGCAATCTGCCTTTTGACTCTTCATTTGATTTTGTTGTCTAGTTCAAATGTTTCCAGCTGGCCTTCAAAGTATGGCCGGCTGTAGGATGTAGTATAAATTATCTCAGGTCCTTGTAACTTTCTTTATGCTTTGTAATACTTGTAAAGAACTTAAAAGCAATATACATCATTCTTGAAACCAATATTTGTGTTGTTTACTTCTTCTTTTGTCTCATATTTACTTGTGTTCTTAGTATCAAAATTATAAGTTACCAGTTCCCTATTTGATTTGTTAAGTGTTCTAAAGCTCTCTCCTCATTGTGTGTTATGTTGTAAGTGACCATCCCTTGAACGGTCCTGCAATTGGTATCAAAGCATTCTAGGCTCTTGATTATAAGATCTCACCATCTTAAGATCCCTCACAAACACAAAATACTTAACAACTCAAATGGTAACTATCACTAAGGCTGATATGAAAACTAGAACAATGATAAAGTCCCCACTGATCACTCTTGAAGACTTTGATACTTGGTGTCAAAGAATGGAAGGTTTTATCAAGTCTCAAGACTCCAAGATGTGGGAATCTGTTGTCTCAGGGCCTTACATACCAAGCACCTCTTTCAGCTGCTGCTGGAGGTGGTGTGATTCCAAAGACTGTGGCTGACTATTCTGATGAAGACAGAAAAAAATAGAGATTGATCAGAAAGCCATGACAACTCTTCAAACTGCTATTCCAAACTCCATATATAGAGGCTTCAAGAAGTGTAAAACAGCTAAATAGTTGTGGGAAGCACTGAAGCTGATGTATGAGGGGTCAACTGAAGCCAAAGAGAACAAGAAGGATCTTCCGAAGCAGCAGTTTGAAAACTTCACTTTCAAATCAGGTGAAACCATGACTAAACAATACTTCTGGTATGTTGAAATTGTGGATACTCTGATGGATGTTGGAGTAACTCTTGAGACCAAGGACATTGTAAGGAAGTTCATGTCCTCTCTTCCCAGACAATGGACACATTATTGTGTTGTTATCAAGAGAACTGAAAACCTTAAGACTCTTACTTTGATAGAGTTGTATGGTATTCTTGGTGGATACCAGATGGAGATGAATATGCAAGGTTCAACTAGTAACTCCAGCAATCAACTGAGTTCAGACCTCCATGTGGTTGAAAGGGATAGCATTGAACCACAACATCATCTTATATGCTACCCTGACAACTCATAAAAGGGTCCTTTCATCACCTTCCCGGAGACACCAGCTATACTCAAGGAAGTCCATTCCAAGAGACAAGCTCCTCACATGCTTTTATATCTGCTGATGAAAGCACATACAACTTTCTCTTCACCCTTGAAGACTTGGACTTTATACATCCAGATGACCTGGAATACATGGAGATAGTTTAGCAAATGGCTCTCCTTACTCATAGAGCCAAGAAATTCTACAAGAGGACAGGGATGAAGTTTCCAAGCAATGCAGCAAGTGGAAAGTTTAGGCTGGACAAAAGCAAAGTAAAGTGTTACAACTCTAACCAGATGGGACACTTTGCAAGGGAGTGTAAGGCACCAAGAACAAATGGTGGCCAAACACAAGCCAGAACAAGCTACACTGAAAGAGCTCCCTAGAATGAGAAGCCAAAGCAGCAAGCTGTAGTTGATGTTGAAGAAGGAGGCTTTGATTGGAGCTTTCAGGTGGAAGATGCATCTTCAAACCAAGAACTTATGGCAGGCCATGATGAAGCAAAGATATTGGAACATCTCTGTACACCTTAATGTATTGCTAAAGTAAATAGATACAGGTCCTACAACTTAGAGATGAAATCTGATCTTGAGTCCTTAAATATCTTATAATTCGATTTTAAAAGAGCTGAAAATGATTATAAACTAAAGATAGAGGACTTAGAGAAAACCATTTCAAATCTTAAACATAAACACACCAACTACAGGACTTAGATCAAAGATCTCATAACTAAGTTGACTGAATGCCAGACTGAGCTTGTGATCAACAAAGACAGGGCAGAAAAATGTGTTCTTGAAAAAGAGACCTTCAAGAACATAATATCATCATCCTTGAATGCAAAAGTTTGTTATCAAAATAAGTAGGAACTGGGATCTAGTGAGATAGCTCCTCCCCACACAATCTTGTCAGTAAGATCTCCTAGGTGTGGAAGTTGTGAAAATGAGCTTCCCCTCATAGATCCCATGACTGAAGAGGATGAAGAGGAGATGTTAAAGGATGTCTCTGAGAAGAGTGAAGAAGAGCATTCTAAGAAGGGTCACCATTCCTCTGAGGAGAGTAAAACTGTTGGGATGACCAAGTCAAGAAGGAAGAACTTGATCTGGAAGGCCAAGAGAAAGTCCAAGAAGGCTCAAGAGATCAACGCCACCTTTAACTCTACACAAAAACAAGTCTTTATTTCTACAGGATTTAAGGTGGTTAAGGCTGAAGACACAAACTTGTACTCTAGTAATAAGAGTTCTAGTGCATGTCCAAATCATCCCAGCATAAAGAAGAAGGCTGATCTGCTGTGCACCACTGCTGCACAACCTGAACCATCCAGCTCCAAAGGTAGTTCTATCCCTAAAAGGATTGCCACAGCATCTGCAAAGACGAAGATGGAGAAAAAAGTGATCAAGTTCAGCCTTGTTCACAAAAGAAGACTCTTAGGAAGAAGAAAATTGACTGTGTCATGTGTGGGAGTACCTCTCATCCTGCTAAGGATTGTTTCTACAATCCAAAGACTACTGTCCACATGACTAAGAAAGAAACATATAAGAGTTTTGAGAAGAAGCAAGCTTCGGAAGGAAAATCTTTTCCTTACGGAAGCTCCAAAATGAAGATGAAGACAAGTGGAAACTTGCCTTTGGAAGAAAATTTGTTCTCGGAAGAAAGGAATACTTCCGAAGCATTGAAGCCTGCTGCAGTGTTAGCAAGGTCTTCCAAAGGTCCAGTCATCAAAACTTCCAAAGTGTTGAAGGTCAAGTCTATCTTCCATAGGTGGTGTGGAAGACAAAGAAAGACCAAGTGGCTAAAAGTTCTTCATCAACATCAACAAATGATCCTCAAAACATGACAATAGGATAAATTACTGTTGCATTATTTTCAACTTCTTTTGATGAGCCCAAGACCAATAAGGCTTGGGTTTCCAAATGAAACTAACCATCTCTTTTGTGCACGAACAACTCAAAACAAACAGAAATGCATGGATCATAAATAGTGGCTGTTCCATGCACATGATAGGCAATAGGTCACTACTCCAGCGTTTTGAGAGAATTGATGGATGACCAGTTGGTTTTGGAGGAGATACTGGAGGTTACATTACAGGAAAGGGCAGTGTCACAAGTGGTAAGCTTAGCTTTGAGAAGGTAAACTTTTTCAAGGAGCTTGGATACAATCTTTTGAGTGTATCTCAATTTTGTGATCAGATTCATAACATGCTCTTTACAAAGCATGAGTGCATTGTTCTCAGGCCCGGGGTGGTCATTCCTCATGAGCATATCCTGCTCAGAGCCCCTAGGAAAGGGAACATGTACAAGATGGATTTGCAAGAAATATTTCCCTCAGGAGAATTTTCATGCTTTGTATCTAAAGCCAATAGTGATGAGTCTTTCCTCTGGCATAAAAGAATGTGTCATGTAAACTTTAAAAATATGAATAAATTAATTAAGAATGATTTGGTAACTGGAATGCTAAAGAAAGAGTTTACAACTGATGACCATTGTGTTGCATGCCTGAAAGGGAAGCAACACAAGGTATCTTACAAGCCAATGGAAAGAAACTCCATCACTACTCCCATACACTTATTACATATGGATCTCTTTGGCCCCGCCTGTGTAATGAGTCTAGGAAGGACCTCTTATTGTTTGTTGATTACAGATGACTTTACAAGATTCACTTGGGTCTGCTTTCTTAGAACTAAGGATGAGACCCCTGAGATTCTAAAGAATTTCATCTTAAAGATTAAGAATCAATGTGATCACAAGGTCAAAACCATAAGATATGATCAAGGAACTGAATTTAAGAACCAAATCCTTGATACATTTTGTGATGAAAAAAGTATTACAAGATAATATAATGCTCCCAGGACTCCTCATCAAAATGGTTTTGCTGAGAGGAGAAACAGAACACTAATTGAAGTTGCAAGAACTATGTTGTCTGAATCTAAACTGCCCATCACCTTCTGGGCAGAGGCAGTGAACACTGCTTGCTATGTGCAAAATCGAGTTTTAGTAGTTAAGGCACATGGTAAGACTTATTATGAAATTTGGCACAAGAGGAAACCTTTCATTGGTTCTCAGGTATTTAGATGTCCTTGCACCATCTTGAATACTAAAGATCAAATTCCTAAGTTTGATGAGAAATCAGATGATGGACATTTTATTGGATACTCTTCCCAAGATAAGGCTTATAGAGTATACAATCTCAGAACCAGAATAGTTGAGGAGTCAGCCAATGTGACTTTCAATGAGCACACTCCCAGTGTGAAAGGTTCTGGTCCTGATTGGCTATTTGATCTTGATTTAGGGGCTGTTTGGCAACTTCTGAATGATTAAGTGCTGAACCAATAAGAGGTCTGAACCATTAAGTGTTGAATCATTAAGAGGTCTGAACCATTAAGAGCTAGTATATCATTTAACTATTCAAATGCAAATGTCTGACCAATTTAGATAAGAGGTATTAACCATTTAATATTAGACCTCTTATCCATTCAACAATAGTATAATGTTAACCATTCAGAGGCAAATGTCTAAACCATTCAGAGATTTACTCGCGAAATAAACAGTCTGAATCATTAAGTGCTGAACCATTCAGCATCTGAACCATTAAGAGGCTGATTAAGAGGCTGCCAAACAGCCCCTTACTTACAAACTGTTTTAACAAGTCTTGTGAGCATGTTTCAGGATCCACAGATATACTACCTACAGGTGATCCTGACCCAAGATTTGAGCTGACAAGACCTTCAAGCTACACAACTTCAGCTCCAGTTGTAACTAACCCTGCAAATGGAGTTTCTATCAGCACAACAATGACAAATCCGACTGATAGTTCTGGGGTGCCTTCAAATCCCAGCTTAGAGGCACAAAACTCAAATGAAGTAGCTTCAAATGTAGGAGGAAATGGTGGTGGTGAAAGTGATAAAAAATTTCTTGATGCTGACAACCACTCTATTAAAGACAACATTAATGATGTCACACACTCATTGGATGAAGTCACTCTTGATAAGTGTGTTGATGTGGAGGGTGAATCTTCAATGCCAGATCTAAATTTCTCTAATTTAGATCTTTCCAAGGAACTTGCTGTGATCCTTCAACTAAGGATCCACAAGTCTCATCCTACCACAAACATCATTGGAGATGTTGATTCAGGGGTAAGAACAAGAGGACAAACCCATGATGCAAATGTTTGTCTTCACTCTTGTTTTCTATCCTAGATAGAGCCTAAGAAGATTGATGAGGCTTTAAAGGATGGAAGTTGAGTGGAAGCTATGCAAGAGGAGCTACTTCAATTCAAAAGGCAAAAGGTTTGGAACCTATGTCCTCTTCCTCAAGGGAAGACTATCATAGGAACCAAATGGGTGTTTAGAAATAAGAAGGATGATAGAGGACTTGTCATCAAGAATAAGGCAAGACTAG
The DNA here is from genome assembly GCA_025215565.1 of Flaveria ramosissima. Taxonomy (NCBI): domain Eukaryota; kingdom Viridiplantae; phylum Streptophyta; class Magnoliopsida; order Asterales; family Asteraceae; genus Flaveria; species Flaveria ramosissima. The sequence continues at coordinate 25,821,099 of CM046036.1, forward strand.
TTGTTCAAGGATACACACAAGAAGAAGGAATTGACTACACAGATGTCTTTGCTCCTGTAATAAAACTTGAAGCTGTCAGAATATTCCTAGCTTATGTTGCATCCAAGGATTTCAAGTTCTACCAACTTGATCTCAAGTGTGCTTTTCTCTATGGGGTGATTGATGAAGAGGTGTATGTCAGACAACCACTTGGGTTTGCAGATCCTGATCATCCTGATTATGTCTGCAGGTTTGATAAGGCTCTTTATGGGCTGCACCAAGCACCAATGAAGTGGTATGAGACTCTATCTCAGTATCTCTGTCAGCATGGATACAAAAGGGGTACTATAGATGGAACTCTCTTCATCAGAGGAACAGGAAATGACTTAATGCTAGTTCAAGTGTATGCAGATGATATTATCTTCGGGTCAACTAATCCAAAGCTTCTGCAAAGACTTTGAAAAGCTGATAAAGGATAGGTTTGAAATGAGTGCCATGGGGGAACCTCAATTTCTTTTTAGGAATTCAAGTGAAGGAAGTTGACAATGGCATCTTCATAAGTCAGTCAAAGGATGTACAAAACATACTCAAAAGATTCAACATGACTGATTCTAAGGTTACAAAGACACCCATAGCCAGAAATCACTCCCTTGGACCTGATCTTGAGGGGGAGTGTGTGGATGAACATCTCTACAAGGCTATGATTGGGTCTCTTATGTACCTCACAGCTAGCAAGCCTGGTATCATGGTTGCCATATGTATTTGTGCAAGATATAAAGCCAACCCCATGATGTCACACATGGTCACTGTCAAGAGGATTTTAAGATATCTCAAAGATGCTCCAACATTTGGCCTTTGGTATCTAAAGAATTCTGACTTGAATCTGCATGCATATACAGATAGTGACTATGGTGGCTGCAATATGACTGCTGATAGGATCAAATGTACCAATCTGTGATGATATATGAACACAATTCAATGAATACAAACAAAGTAATCAAATCGAGCAAGATATCAACAAAATTCATGGTTTCATTAATATCAAGCAGAGACAAATTACAAAGTGTGTAAGCAGTTTCGTATCAAACTTGTTACCTACTACCTGTAAGTCTAAGCTATTTATAATGAAACAAAAAGGAACTAACAAATTACAAAACTAGTCCCTATACTATTACAAAGTATTAAAAAGACATCTAAAGACAACATGTTAATCTTTCTAGAGCACTAACAATACTCCCCCTAAGATTTACATGGTCTTCGGTCTTCAAAATCTTCAATTTTGTCTTCTTTTTATCTTTTCTTCATCTTTCATCTTTAGTTTTTTTCTTTAACTCTTATCTTCATCACTCAAAGAAATCTTCTGGTTCTTCCTTGATCTTGAACATTGGCTTTTGTTTGTACATCTCTAGTTCTTTCAAAGCATTAGAAATAGCAGACTTGAATTTGCTAGCAAGAATGCCTTGTTCTTGTTTTGCTTCATTTGTCTTAATCTCCATCTTATTCATTCTTTCCAGTGTATCTTTTGAAAGACATGAAATATCAATATTAGAATATAACTCAATAGGATTTTGACTTTCCTTTAAGTATACTTCTAATACTCCTTTCCTTGAGATTCTCATGAATTCAATGTCTTGTATGTCTTTCTTAACAATATTAGCATAAGCAAGAGCTTTTCTCAATGATATTCTTTCCATTGCTGCATTCATCACATTGATGATAGAAATGAAATACTTCTTGTCTTGCTCTGCTATCTCTGAAGATACCTTTTCAAACTTTTGTACCGACAAAAATGATATATAGCTAGGATGTAATAGCTTCAGTTCAAAAATTCCAAATAAAGTAATCATATCCTCATCCCATCGTTTGAGATTTCGGACCAACTTAAGCTCAAAAGTCTCAGTGTTATAAAACCATCTGAGAATTGGCTTTGAGTTTTGATTACCATCAATCACTTTTAAACCTGGAGTTGTGACTTTTTCAAAATACTTGTCACAGAATTCTATCATTGAATGTTCTTCTTCAGACTGTAATCCTTTGAGCTTTTTATTATTCTTTAAAGTAACAAAGTACTCTTTATCCTCTTGATCACATCTTGTCTTAAGAAAATTACTTGATCTATCCAATCCTCTTCTTAATAATTCTACCATCAACTTAAGAAAATTACTTGATCTATCCAATTCTCATCTCAGCACTTATCACTTGATCTGGTGAGATAGGCTTTTAAGCTTCTTTTTCCTTCATTAATTCATTTTTCAGTTGTTCATTTTCATCTGATAATTTCTTGAATTTCTCTTCAAGAATATCATAGTCCTTTATCATTACTTCAAAGTTCTTGATGACATCTTCTTTATCTTTGGCATAACTCACAATCTTTTCATCTTTCAATAAGTTTTCTTCATTCAACTTAAAATTTTCATCCTTTAGCTTTTGAATATCCTTTTCAAGAGATATATTCATCTCTTTTAACCTTTCATTTTCAACTTTCAATTCTTCATTTTCTTTCACTTTAATCAAGTTTTCTTCTTTCAGTCTCTCCATCTCATCAATATCTACTATTTCCTCAGTTTGTACAGACACATTGTGTGTCGTACTAACAGGAATTTCTTCAACTTCTTCATTCACTTCAGTTTCAAAAACTAGATCATATAACATATCAGTCATAAAATCAAAATCAAAGGTTTGATTTTGTGAATCTCTTTCATGTACAGCATCAACATGAATATCAGCTTCATTGGTTTCTTCAGCTAAGTTTTGAGGTTCATTGACAGTATCATCCTTATTTCTTTCATCATTTTCTTCTTGATGTGCTTAAGTTGCGCCATCATTACCATCATCATCATCATTATTATCATCATTTTCTTCATCTGATGAGCTTTCAGGAGCTTCATCTTCACTTTCTTCATCATCATCATTATTATCATCATCTTCATTGTTATCATCATTTCTTCATCTGATGAGCTTTCAGTAGCTTCATCCTCACTTTCTTCATCATCATCATCACTCATATCATCTACAACATCCTCAATAAGATCATTTGGATGGTTCATCTTCAAATAGATGATAGTGTTGTTGAGTGATATCTACTTCATTCATAGATACATTCCTGATATAATCAAATACTGGAATGTTTTGAGCACCAGTAATCATTGCCAATCTTTTATACACAGCTTTTGACATATTCTCTAATTGCAGCTTGTCTCCTGTAACTCCTTCAACATATAGATCTGGATTCTCTTCATTAATAAGCAATTGGAGAAATCTTGGATACATCAAGTATTTATTTCTTTTTCCTCTTTCAAGATTAAATATGAATCCATTCATTATCCACTTAGCCATGTTGAATCTTCTGTTTGTGGCTAAAGCAATAATAGGAGATGGAATGTCTAATGGGAATGAATCCCAACTAGCACTTCGTTTAGACATGCAATGTTGAAATATATAGCACTACAATTTCCAATGTTTATATACTCATGCTCTGAAGAATTGCTTCTTAGGGAAGTGATCAGGATGACCCATTTGTAGAAATACATCTCTACATTCATTGAAGGTATACTCAGACAAGTCTTCTGGGTCATTTTCACCAAGTTTTAGAGCTGTTCTGATTGCTTGTTTAGAAACTTTAAGCATTCTATCTGATGTAATAAAAGCTCTTAGAACTTTCTTCCCTTCTTCATCTCTTTCTACTTCTGCAGTTCTCCAAAATATTTTTATCAATCTTCCATTAATCATTGGTCTTGCACACATTTCATAGACATATTTTGATCTAAGCAGAAATCGAATAATCTCTTCATAACCAATAGCTTCTCTGTTTTTATCATCTAAGTATGCAGCAACATTATGTTTTGGCTCAAACTTCAATTCTGCCATCTGCAAAACATAGAGAAAATATTATGAGAACATTGAAATATTGATTAATGAGTTTTATTTTTACATATGAATTTGCAATTTTGACTTATAACTTTAAATTCAATTTTGTCTTATGTTTTTGACTTTTGAATTATGATTTTAATTTGTGAAACATTAAAATTTATTCATTTTGAATTTATTATCAAACATTTGAATTCTGATTTATTTACTTTTTGTTTAAAATTTTTTTTTAATTTTAAATTTTGAATCTGTCTGTTCATCTTCTTCTTCTTCTATCGATGAACAGACTGATCGAACTATTATCAATATCATTTACACTTTCAGTTGATGAAATTTATATCAAATTACTTCAATCTGATACTTATCAACAATCCAGAGTCAATTTTAGATATGATTAAGATTTGATTAGTTAAACTTTGAAGGATATGGTGTTCGAACGCCCAAATAGCATTCAAACGCCTATACCTATCATCATGATTTAACCAAAATTTACTGATTTGAATCACAAACTTATGTTTATAGATCCAAATAATATCTACAATCAACAAGATTTGATGCAATCACAATGTATCTAAGAGTTCGATGATGACTGATAATCAACAGTTCAGAGACTTGTTTTTGAAAATTTTGAGTGTGAATGAGAAAAAAAATGTAAGTGTTCAATTTATATTAAGTGAAATTTTAGATGTATGAGCCTTGTTTGTGCGTATGAAACCCTAGAATTCAAAAAATACTGAGACGCATGAGCACTGTTTGTGCATTTTGACTCAGACACATGAGAACTATTCAGACGCATAGGCACTGTTTAGTTGCATGGAGTTCTTGAAACGTCTTAACACTTGTAACTTTGAAACTTTTCAACACTTTGTAGGCGCATGAGACATTTCAAACGTCTAACACTTAGTTGAAATCAGACTCATTCACTGTTTAGGCGCATGAGTTTATATAAAACGCCCAACACTTGATTAAACTCATGGACTTGTTACAACTATTTAGGCGCATGGAATTTGACAAACGTCCAAATACTTGTATAATTCCATGGACTTATTACAACTGTTTAGACGCATGGGAATGTGACAAACGCCTAAACACTTGTATAATTCCTAAAAATTCATCATGCCCCTATTTAGACGTATGCATACTATTTAGGCGCATGAGTTGACTTTGAGTTGACGTTCATGAGTCTTACACTTGTGTTTTCCAAAAATTCTTCACCTACACACTGTTTAAACATATTAGTAATATTTCATACCAATATTTAAACATTTTAAGCATAATTTTGAATTTTCCAAAATTTTACCTTTTAGTCCCTCAATTTTAAACTTTATGCATTTTGCACTCTCAATTTTTTTTAATTTTTAACAATTTTAATTTTTTTTCACTTGTTGTTTAATTTTTAAAATTTATTTTGTCCTTTCATTTTAGTCTCAACATAAAATCAATTATCATCTAATTTCCAACATTTGACAGAAGCATTTTCACTTGCAAATTTATATAGGTTCATATTATTATTTTCAAAAATTTCATTTTTAAATACACATATACTTTGAACATATATCATCATCCTTTCAATTCAAACATTTTAATTTTAATTTTGATTTTCATTATTTTCTAAGGACAACTCTTTCATTTATTACTCCCCTTAAACTTTTAAGTTTGAAAAACTTATAAGTTTCCTAAGGTATCATAATAAGATCACACATCTCATTGTGACATTGCCTTCACACACAAAAAAGCATGCATAAAAGCAAAATAAAAGCAGAATCAAAATCTAATATAAACAAAAGAATTAATGTCTGCAGTGAGATCATATTAATGAAGATCAGCACATTAAAATAAAAGAAATGTGAATAGTCATAGACAATGAATAAATCCTGATCAAGTGTGTTCCAGGTCAGTGATATCACAGCAAAGGAGACACAAGATCTAAGGACAGACAATGAGTGTTTTTGAAAAATTATGAACTCAATACTTTTTCAATTCTTGAATTGATTAGGGTATATTTTGATATGACATGATGTAAATCATACAGAGACTGAGAGAGCTCAACCATTATCATGACATGCAAGAAAGTACACATACTCAACTTATTACCTGAAACATATGTATCACCAGAGTTCATGTTACTTAAATTAATAGAGAATGATCATGGATAACCATTTGATCAGCTCTGACTATTCATTTGAATAGTTTGTGCACATTGGCATCTTTTGCATCAAAGAGAGAATCCAGGTCTGTAATCACTTACAACAAAGGATATCTCAGCACTTTAGGTCTATGATGACTCATAACAGAGAAGTGATATGATGCTTTGTAACAGATCTCATGATTAAACACATTACCAACAGGTGTAAGTGGTGTAACTTAACAAGCAATCAATCTGATAAGCCAAAACAACTCAAAAGTACTCAGATGAATACACATAAGCATTAAGATTTAGTGTGATCACAAGAATTTACTTTTTCAGTATAATAGCATGATATTGTTTACACGTCATATCTGATCATGTCAGACTTTATTAATGAATGAAGTATGCAACTGATCTCACTAATGTACTATCATTTCTCACATATTGCATAACATATTCTTTTCTAAAAAAAATTTAAACTAATAATTAGAAAAAGACTCTATTTTTGTAGTTTTGATTTATACTTTTGTATTTGATTTTTCTAAGGAAACAAAAATCACACATACACAAAATATAAACATGCAATTAACATTGAGAGGATCACTTATTATGATCTTTTGATTTAGAGAGATCACATATGATTAAAAAGACCAATTGACTCTACTAAATACTCAAACCGTCCTGGTAGGAAGGCTTTAGTAAATAGATCTGCCAACTGTTTTTCTGTTGCAATTTAAATCAATATGATTAATCCTTTTTCAGAGTTATCTCTGAGAAAATGATATCGAATTTCGATATATTTTGTTTTTGAATGTTGAACAGGATTAGCTGTTATGAACATAGCAGCAGTGTTATCAATGTAAATTGGAGTTTTAAGAAAATTGAACCCATAATCCAGTAGTTGATTTTGCAACCAGAGGATTTGAGAACATCCTGCTGATGCAACAATGTACTCAGCTTCTGCAGTTGAAACAGAGACATTTGTTTGTTTTTTACATTGCCACGAGACTAATCGGGGACCGAGAAATTGACACCCACCCGAAGTAGATTTTCTATCTTGACAACATCCACCATAATCACTATCTGTATATCCATGTAGTTCAAAGTTACCCTCGTAAGGATACCAAAGCCCTAAGGCTGGTTTACCTTTGAGATACCTGAATATCCTTTTGACAGCAATTAAGTGAGATTCTTGCGGGTCTGATCGATACCTGGCACAAACACAAACTGCATACATAATGTCTGGTCTAGATGCAGTAAGATACATAAAAGAACCAATCATTGATCTGTATAACGTTTGGTCAATAGATTTTTTTTTGGATCAGGTTCAATCATGGTGTTAACATCTGCTGGAGTTCGTATGGACTGACAGTCTTGCAACTTAAATTTCTTCAAGAGCTTGTCAACAAACTTCTCTTGATTGATGAAAATTCCATCAACAGTTTGCTTGACTTGAAGTCCAAGGAAGAAATTAATCTCTCCCATAGAACTCATTTGGAACTAAGATTTCATGATTTCTTCAAATTCATTGCATAATTTTGGATTGGTAGAACCAAATATGATGTCATCAACGTACACTTGTACACATAAGAGATCATCATTATCCTTCTTTATGAATAAAGTTGGATCAATTTTCCCTCTTGTGTATCCATGTTGGATTAAGTGTTGTCAAAACGTCTCATACAAAATTTTTAGGGGCTTGATGAAGTCCATATAAAGCTTTACTCAGCTTATATACTCGATGTGGAAATTCTACATCCTCAAAACCTAGAGGTTGCTTCACAAACACATCGTCAGTGATAGGACCATATAGAAATGCACCCTTTACATCCATTTGATACACCTTAAATTTCATGAATGAAGCATAAGCCAATAAAACTCGAATGGATTCAAGTCTTGCAACTGGTGCAAACACTTCATCATAATCTATTCCTTCTTCCTGTGTGTACCCTTGTGCAACAAGTCTCGCTTTGTTCCTTATTACAACACCACGATCATCAGTCTTATTTCTAAATAACCATTCCGTGCCTAATACATTTTCTCCTTCAGGTAGATCCACTAAATTCCACACTTCTTGTTTACGAAATTGAAGTAATTCTTCTTGCATGGCTTCTATCCAACCATTGTCCTTTAATGCTTCGGTAACATTTTTAGGAACAATTTGAGAAAGAAAACAAGAGTATAAGCACACGTTTGCTTGTTCTGATTTACTCTTTGTTATCCTCTCATTCAAAGGACCAATAATCTGAGAAATCGGATGATTCTTATGAATACGAGATGTTGGAATCTCATCACATTGAACATTAACATCCAGATTTGTTTGGTTCAAGTTGGAAAGCTCATGTAACAAAGTAGAAGAATGTGGATTGAAGTTTGGAACTTGAGTCGGTGAGTTAATAAAGTAATCAAAGTTACCAGTATCAACTACATCACCAGAGATGGATGATGTTCCAGACTCAGGTAGCACAAACTCATTACCATCATTAGGAATATGTTGTGATCCTTCCTAATCAAATGAAACTGAATGATCTGAAATTGTATTATCATGATTATAGTCATCAAATTGTATTGTTGAGTCCTTGACAAATGATAAAAATGGATAGTCTGAGCTAGAATCATCTGGGTCATCAGAATCTGAATCCTCACTGAAAGATCCAAGATCTCTTCTAGAGTTCTTCTTACATGTAGAATCAAGACAGTTTGGTTGATTAAACAAGTTAGATTGAAGAAAGTTTGATAATGAATCTAAATCAAATAACCATGCAGGACCATTTGAAACTGATGGAAAGGAATTTTCCAGAAATTTAACGTTAAATGTTTCAAGAATTATATTTGTCCTAGAGTTGTACAATCGATAGGCTTTTGAAACAGATGAGTATCCAACGAAAAATCCATTATTAGATTTTGCTTCAAATTTTCCTAATTGATCATTTGAATTAAGAATCATAACAGGACAACTAAATGATTTTAGAAAGTTTATGTTCGGTTTCCTGCCAAACATTAACTCATATGGAGTTTTCATTTTATCTTTCACAATTAAGATTCTGTTCTGAACGAAACACGCACTTGATATAGCTTCATCCCAAAAAGTGATAGGAATTTTTGTATCAGCTAACATAGAACGAGCAGCTTCAATCAGTGTTCTATTCATCCTTTCAGCAACTTCATTTTGTTGAGGAGTTCTGCGAGCACTGAACTGATGAACTATCCCTTTCTATGCACAAAACATTTCAATGTTAGCATTTTTGAATTCCGTTCCATTATCACTTCTTATTATTTTCACTTTATTTTCTAATTGATTTTCAACTTTAATGATAAATTCTTTTAGTGAATCAGCCGTTTCAGATTTGGCATACAAAAAGAAAAGCCATGAAAATCTTGTATAGTCATCAATGATAACTAAACAATATGATTTTCGTCCAATACTCTTGATATTTGTTGGTCCAAAAAGGTCCATATGTAACATTTGAAGAGGTTTGGAAGTTGAGTTTATGAGCTTGGACTTATACGACGCTCTGTGTTGCTTTCCCTTCAAACATGCTTAGCAGTGATCAGTTGTTGCAAACTTCTTAGATGGAAGTCCAATGACATGATTTCCTGCTACAAGCTTGTTCATATTATTGAAATTTGAATGTCCGAGACGTCTATGCCAAAGCTGGCTTTCATCATTTGATGCCTTAGCAATTAGGCATGTTGTTTCAGTTGAAGGATCAACTTGAGACATATCCAGCTTGTATACATCTCTATCTCTTTCAGCTGTAACAATCACCCAATCTTTGCTTATCTTAAAACCTAGCTTCAGAACATAACAAAATGAATCATCAAATAGAACAGAGTATGATTTATCACATATTTGGGATACACTTAAAAGATTAAAGTTCAACTGTGAACAAAAGTCGACTTTATCAAAGCTTATTATCTCATTTGATACTGTTCCTTCTCCGGTTATTTTTCCTCCAGCATTACCACCAAAGGCGACGTGTGTTCCATCTTTTAACTTAAAATCTTGTAACAAGGCAGGATTGCCTGTCATATGCCGGCTACACCCACTATCCACATACCATGTATTGAGTGGTCTTTTTGGGCATACCTGCACAACAAGAAAATTAAGTTGAGATATCTACCCAAGCCGAGATGGTCTTGGGTTTTCCAAATATATCAACAACTGTAAATTGTTTGTAATGAAGATTATTCAAATCAGGTTTATTCTTGATGAATTTACCAATCTTATTTTGGAAATTGTTTAATTTATTTTTGAGAACATTCATATCATTTGATTGATCAATTTTTGAAATGTATTGATGACTAACATTTTTATTAGTCATTCTTACAGATCTGGGTATGAATTGTTCTTGCACATTTTGTTTAGATCTCACATAATTGTTCTTTTGAAAAGATCTCAAACCTGAAGAAGGTTGATTAGTGAATTTTTAAAATCCATCAGTTTGATTTCTCAAATATTGAGGATTAACATAACCTTTGCTCATGTTTGATTTTGCAAATCCTCTAGTAAGAGATCTATTTCTAAAATAACAATTTGCAGTATTGTGAGTCTTTTCATCACAATAAGTACAATATTTGTTAAAATAACAATCTGCTGTGGAATGATTTCTCATGTCACATATGTGACAGTACTTGTTGAAATAGCACTCAGCAGTATTGTGATTTTTCATATCATAAATTTCACAGTACTTTTGTGGAGTTAAAAACAACTTTTTGTTAACTTTTGATATTGACACGATGTTTGATTTTGGTGTCAAATAGTTAACCTTTTGTCTTTCATTTTTCACAGTTTGATTTTGTGCCAAATTATTTTGCATTTGTTTAATATGAACTTCCTTCTTGAATGCATCAGTAACAAATCTTTTTGCTACAGCGGAAGTCTTAGAATCTGAACTTGATTTCAGATTAGAGTGAGATTTGTTCATAGTATTTACTTTGTTGTTTTGAAGAGAATTCATATTTAACAAACCAGCTGACACAAATTTTATCGGTTTAAGGTTTGTTGCTTGATTTGTTGCTTTGATCAAATTTTCTGAACTTTTGTTTTGTTCAGATGTTATTTTTGATGATTTCTTTCTTCTTTTTGATTCTTTGATTTAGAAGAACTTGGTTTACTTTCAGATTGAACATCGTCAGAATAAGATTCCTTTTCAGATTGAACTTGTTTCAAATTAATTGTGTTTGAATCTTCTGATGTTCCTACCTGTTGTTTATCTTTTTCTTTGCTTTGAACTTTCACTTCTTCTAATAAAACATGAATTTGATCAGAAGTGGTTTATTTTGTTTGTTTTGGTTCATAAGATTTTATCTTGATTGGATGACCATTTTAATCTTTTCTTGATTATTTTCAACAAACACTTGAACATTTTCCTTTTCTTCTTCTGAATTCTTGTTTTTGATCTGAAAAGCTTTAAGTTTAGCTTTATTCTCAGGAGAATGATCATGTGTATTGAAGTTCTCTGGTAGAGTGTTCGTAATAGATTCAGGCATAGGTTCATGAGTGAAACCTAATCCTGCTTTTTGTTTATCTTTTCTTTCACTTACCAGTTTTTCTACAATCAATTTTGAACTTTTTACTTTAGCAAGATCCATTTGAGTAGCATCATGTGCTATCTTCTCCTGTTCAAGATTTTTGGTCATCTCTTCCAATTGTTTAGAAACAATTTCTAAATCATTTATAGTTTTGTTCCATGAAGTTTGAAGAGAGATAATCTTTTGATCTGCTATTTTATGATCAGATTTTAGTTTGTTATGCATTGACTCTTCTTGTTTTAGCTTCTCATAGATTTTGAATGAGTAGTTTCTATAGTATTCAACATGTTCATAGCATGATTTTGTGCAGAGTTTTTCTCTCACTTCAGATGGGATTTTAGGGAATTTTGGAGATATGGTTTCAGATTTTGAAGATGAAGTGTCAACCTTAGGCTGATCAGACTGTGCCATTAGAGCTACTTCATCTGTATCCTCCTTAGGATCAGATTTATCACTCCAATCATAGTCATCTTCTTCATTCTCACTTTCCACCTTTGGATCGTTGTTTTCTGACCAATCTTCTCCCTGGATTTCTGCAATAAGAGATAAACTTGATGTTAAATCATTAGTAAACTGATCTACATATGCGCTCCAATCATAACCATCTTTAATGCTGACTACTAAAGCTTTCTTGGTGTCATCAGATGATTTTGTTTCATCTTTAAGCTCAGGCATAGGAAGATTTTGATAAGACTTTTGAAAAGTCTTCTAAGCTGGTTGAAACCTTTGATTGCTAGAACTTGATTGAGCATTTCCTACATTATTCCTTGGAGCTTTACATTCTCTGGAGAAGTGTCCATAACTATTACAGTTAAAACATCTAGATTTTGACTTATCAAACCCAACAGTCTTGTTAGCACTTGGCTTATATTTCCTGTTGACATATGAATGTTTTTGTGTCTTGTAAGCAATCATCACCATCTGCCACCACTTTAGGTCCATCTCTTCAACATCTTCAGGATCCATCGCAAACAAATCCTGCAAAACAAAATCTAATTGAGTTAAATGGCTACCTTGATATGCTTGATAACTAGCCATAAATACAGTGAATGCAGTTTTAGACTCTTCATCCTCTAATAGGATGTTTATCACATCTTTAACTTTGCTAGATTTAGCAGAGTTAGATGAAGAAGTCTCTGTTTGAACATTAGATGTTTGAGACTGAGATTTAGGAGGAGATTGAGAATGAGACTGAGTTGTATAAGCAGGAGTACTAGTAAATGATGAGTCAGTGAAAAATCCTGCTCCAACAAACAAATCTCCCTCTTCTTATGTACTTTTCTCACTTTTTGCCATGAATGCATTCTCAATAGTGGTTGCAGGAGAAGCAACAAACTGATACTCAGACATTGATGCTGCTCTATCATTATTCCTTGAGCTTTCATCAATCTCTACTGACTCTATCTTGGCAATAAGTAGATCTAGATCCATAGGGAACTTCTCAGTATGCTTTAGTATGGTTACTATTTGTTTCCATGATGAGGGTAAAGCATTGAGTAGTCTAAGATTTAGATCTTCAAGATCAGGCTTAATACCAGTTGTTGACATCTCAGTTGTAAGTTGAACAAATCTGTTCATCATTTGATTTATAGTTTCTCCAGACAAATGTTGAAACAATTCTAATTGCCTTTTTAACTTTTGTTTCTTGAGATTTTAAATCTCTTTTCCTCCTTCACAAATGGTCTTTAATGCTTTGTATAAAGTGTATCCAGTTTGATATGCATCAAGCCTTGCAAGAACTTCCAGAGGTAGTCCTTTACACATCAAGGCATATGCTTTGATATCATTCTTTACTCTTTTCAAATCATCTCCTTGAAGACCATCTTCAGGATAGGGTTCTGGAGAATCTTTAGTATAAACAAATCCTATGTCAGGCCCATCAGTGATTATAGGAATGTATGGTCCTTTTTCTATAGATTTCCAAAGATCAGTGTCAATGGAATTAAAATGCTGTTTTAGCCTAAGAGACCAATTTTTGAAATCAGCTCTATTTTTAAGTTTTGGAACTCTATTTTTAGAATCTTCTGATTTCACCATTCTTATTTTTGTTGTTTTTCTTAGATTTTGAATTAAGAAAATAAATAAAAAAGTTTTTGAAATTTTTTTTTTTTAAAAAAAATTCTAAGTGTCAAAGGTGATACGCCTGAACAGTGATTATACTCCCAAACAGTTGATGCGCCTGAGTTGAGAAACGTCTAAGGGAATGCCTTAGAAAAGTTTTCAAAACGCCCAAGTTGATGCGTCCAAACAGTTTCAAAACGCCTGAACAGTTGAAATGCGCCTACACAGGTGTAAAACGCCTCAACAGTTGTCAAACGTCTAAACAGTTCTAATCCGTCTCAACAAAGATGATGTGTCTGGCATTTTCTCTTCAACAATAGTTAAACGTCTGACTAAAAACGTTCACACAGTGTTAAAGCGACTAAACAGTAGTCAAACGCCTAACACTTGGACGATTTTTTCAGCCAATCTCAACTCATGCCCCACATTCATCATGTTCTTATGAATGTAACTAACTCAAATCTTTTGAAATTCTTCAAATGTTGATGAATTGGATTGAAACTTTCCAATTAAGCATGTTTTATACCGATAATCATTCTTCTAACATCAATTTTTTTAATATCAACAACAAATCAATCAATTTTAAGATTTTCAGTCCGAAAAATAGTAACCTTTTTCGAACACAAATTCAACAAATTAACTTGAATTTGATGAATTTAACTGCTAATTGTGATTCAAGTCATGTTTCTGATGATAAAACACATCTGAAATTCACAAATTTTCAATTGAATTGTGTATCAATCACAAATTCAATGGAATTTTTGAGTTTGAAAGTTCAACAAACTTCAAAAATCACTCACTAACAGCTTACCAACAGCTCTGATACCATTTGATAGGATCAAATGTATCAATCTGTGATGATATATGAACACAATTCAATGAAATACAAACAAAGTAATCAAATCAACCAAGATATCAACAAAATTCATGGTTTCATTAATATCAAGTAGAGACAAATTACAAAGTGTGTAAGCAGTTTCGTATCAAACTTGTTACCTACTACCTGTAAGTCTAAGCTATTTATAATGAAACAAAAAGAAACTAACAAATTACAAAATTAGTCCCTATACTATTACAAAGTATTAAAAAGACATCTAAAGACAACATGTTAATCTTTCTAGAGCACTAACAGGGACCGACATCCGGATTTCAAAGTTTATTCTTTTTCATTAACTTTCTCAAATCCTTTTCACATAAATGCCCAAAAGTTCCCCCCTCTTTCACTATCTTCCTCAATTACACTATTCCTTAAACCTAAATTCTCCTAAACCGCCTTTTGTTCTTCATCTTTCTTCATCCTTAAGCTTCTAAAATGGCCAACCTAAACCTCAGAAACAACCCAGATTTCTCCATGCAACTTCATAGGCAACATAACCAAGTTGCTCTGTTAATATCTGAGAAAGATGAAAGTTTCTCAGAGATTTGTCATTTCTTAGCTCTATCAAACTACTCCACCTCCCTAACGATTGATCCTACTCTCTATAAGGATCATCTGCTTGAATTTTGGAAGACCAGCCAATAGGTCATTATGGATGGGGAGAAGGCACTGTCTGCCACAGTGCAAGGGAGGATAATCTTCATCACTCCGGCCATCATAAACACTCATTTGCAGCTGGATGATGAAGAAGGTGAGTTGTCCTTCCCAAAGAAAGCTGTAAATCATTCCCTTGAGCAGATGGGCTATGAGGGAGATTCTTTTGTAAAGACCTTCAGGAAAAGGAAGGTCTCATCCCAGTGGAAAAACCTGCTTCATGTGGTTATCCACAGCTTGTCAAACAAGCATGGAGGGTGGGACCAGATTCCTGAGGATCTCTCCTTCATAGTACATGGAATGGTTCAAGGGGTCAAGTTCAGGTACTCTCAATTTGTTTATACAAATTTGCTTGCTAACTTGGACTCATTAGAGTATTATACGTTTCCAAGATATGTTCAACACATTCTCAACTGTGAACTGGGCTCACAGTTGAGGGAAACAAATAATTTTCTTAAATTAGGACAGATGAAGCCCGGCATCTTTAAAATTATAAAGAAGCCAACTGTAGGCTTCTCAGGGGTAGAAACAGCCTAGTCCCAAAAATGTTAGAGCTCATTGCTCAAGGTGACAACCTAGCAACACAAGCTAGTGTTGAACCCACACCTTCTACCTCTCAACCACCAAAAAGGCCCCAAGTCACCCTCACCTACCAAAGAAAATCCAAACGAACCCCTGCTCAAGCTATTGAGTCTGTGCAGGCCCCCATATACTCACCCATACAGGAGGAAATGGACACTAGAGCTCCCACTTCCCCTGAGGAGCAAACCACTCTCATCTATTCAACAATCAGGGCTGAGGTTCCTCATGCTCACCCTGATGAGCTCACAAGCACAACTGCCTTAAGCCTTCATTCTGAGTCTCAACACTCAAGTGAACAACCTTCAGGGGACAATTACCATCCCCAGCCATTAGACTTAAATCAACCCATTCCCAACCTCTCATTCTATACTGATGAAGACTTAGGTTTCAGTGGGTACCATGAGTCTCTCTACTCTTCCCCTACTCAAAGAGAGATGTGTACTCCTGAGTCTCTTTTGTCTAGCCCACATCAGTCACCCATAACTGAGGTGGATACTTCTGAACCTGTTCAAGATATCCATATGGAAGAGGCTCTCACTTCTGCAAGTGATTACATCATTAAGACCTCAACCATGGCAACTCAGCCTATTGACACCTCAACTGAGGATGTCAATGTGCAGAGGAAATCCATCAGCCAAGAACCTGAGGCTGGTGGTGAGAGAGAGGACTTTGGTCCAATCATCTCATCCCCCAATGATTCTTCTGATAAAGAAGAGGGGAATCTGAGACTAAAGGTGCAAAAACTGTCAAAAACATGCTCCTATTTAGTCTCTAAGGTTAGTCACCTTGAATCTCAGGTGACTACCCTGCATAATAGGGTCAATGATCAGCAACTTGAGATATCTTATCTCAGGGAAAAACTAGCTGGGAGACCTTTAAGAAGAGCTCAACCAGGAACACAAGAACCTGTGAATGTGATTGACCTAACCTCTAGCTCACCTATGCAAGAGGGTGATGCTACCAAAAAGGAGGAGAAAGTCATTACAGTCACAGAACCTGGGATTTCTTCAGGGAGTATGGACATTGAGGATTCACCATCCTCACTTGCAACTATGCATACTCAGCAACTTCCTCAAGTTCACATTAATGTGGACATAATAGACTGTGTCATTAGGAGTCTCTTTGAGGAAGGCATTCCAAGGGCTGTGTCATCTCCACCTCAAGGAACTTCAAACCACATTATTGGGTGGAGGTATGATGCTGATAGAAGAGCCCTCATTCTTCACAGAGTTCAAGGGCAGCAAGAAGGGTTCAATTTTCAGACTTTGGACTACTATGAAGGTCTTGACCTGATCAACATGCCACTTGTCAACCCAAGCAAATCAAGACAAGCTGACAGGTTAGCACTCAGGATTCAAGACAGAATTACTGAAGAGTGCATCCTTAGAAGGAGACAAAGGCAATCAGGTAATGTCATTGGTCAACTGGATGCTGAGGCAGACCCTGAGATTAGCTTCAAAGGGAAAACCTTGGCTGAAGGCCCAGTGATAGAGCCTGAGAGCCCTGTCACACCAACAACTGCTTCAGAAATTCATTCCCTCAGTGAAACACCTGCTGGTGAAGGTGTCTCACAACCTCTCTCTGGCCAGAGCTTGGATGCTACACCAAGCAATGAAGGCCAAACCTCTATCCACTCTGAGTCACAAAGGTCTATGGGTGACAATGGGAAAAGGATTTTGACTCCTGAGGAGATTAAGGAGGAGGAGAGAGAGAGAGGAAGAGGAAGCTAAGGAAAGAAAGTTCCTCTGGGTCTTCAGGCTTAATGCAAGCTGCAATCAGGGCAACCCCTAGACCAAACACTCAAGAAGATGAGTTGAGGGCAGTCAGGATTTCTTACCTGCAGACCAGGAATTATGACATAGATGAGATTATATCTCTCCCTTTAGAGCAATTAAATGAACTGGCTGACATGGAAGTGTCAAAAGAGATGAAGGAAGCAGAGGATGCAAGATTACTTCTCTAATTCAAAGAAGAGAAGAGACAGAAAAGATTATACAAGCATGCTCCAACTCTCTCCCCAGTTCAGGAAAGTCTTGTGCAAGAGGATGTGGCTGCTATACAAGAACCTCAAGTAGACAAGGAAATAGATAGGCAAAACATGATAAACTACCTGAGTGCCACAGGTCTCTACCAGGCATCTGCACTTCTTCCCTTGTCCTTTGAGTACATCGAGTTTGAGCATCTCAAACATCTTGAACTTCAAGTGCTCAAAGAACAAAAGGCAATAAAAAGAAAGATGAGGGAAGATGCTGTAAAGTCAAGAGCTATAATCCAAAAGAGTATGAAGAAGTCTGCTGACAGACAAAGGATGATGAGCTTCTTGAAGTTGTATGGATTCTCAAAAAGGAGACTTGGCCCTATGCCTCTATCCACAATGGATGAGCATATCAGGGTAATCAAGCAGAAGATCAAGAGTGGAGAGTTGATTGACTTATACTCTCCTCCAAGTCAAATCCCACCTGAAGTGGAGGTTAAGGTTGAACAACCTGAGACAACACAACCTGGACCTCCTGCTGAGCCTCAGCAAGCTTCATCTTCTGATCCACAGCAGGGTCAAACTCCCTCTCCTTTTGAACCTGTGAGGGAGGAACATCCAACTGAGAAAGACCAGGATGATCAACAAGGTGCTGCAAACCAGTCTTCTAAGAGGAAGAAGAGGATGGCTTCTAAACCAAAGTCTAATAAGAAGAAGCCTGAATCATCCACCTCTACACCTCAGGCTGAGTCAGATCAACCTGAGGAAGTGCATGAAGAGGCAGCCCAATCAACTCCAATTTAAGTGGCTCCTCTTGCATCTGAGACACCCATCTTATCCTAGACCTTCACTACTAATCCAGAGAGATGGCATGTGATCAGAGATCAAGGTGTTGAGATTGTCTATACATGGCAAGACATAATCAACTTACCTCTGCATGATCTCTTTGAGATGAGAAGATATTATGAGAGTCTGAATGATCCTGACCATCTGATGAAGAAGGGTATGGTCATCATTGTGCTGAAGACTACAAATATCTGAAGATCTTCTAAATGTTTTGGTAGCATCTGCCCAGGGGGAGTTTGTAAGGATTCCTATAAGTCTGATGCAGCCAAAACATCCAAAGTCTCTCTACAAGCATGCACTAAAGAACTGAAGTAGAAATGCTTTGGAAGTTTTACACCATGCACTAGAAATATTCTAAGTGTAAAATCTTCTGAAGCCGAGACCAACATCTTCCGAAGTCAAAAGTGAAGTCTTCCGAAGCTTCAAAGACAAAGTCTTTCAAAGCCAAAGAGTGAAGACAGATTTCTTCCGAAGACTTTTAGAGGTATGCCTTTATCTAATGTACTTTACCATAAAGTGGGACCACCTTTCCGCTGCAACTCTGTAAAGTCACCAACTTACATGAGTTGGTGAAAGGTCCATGCTTTTGGTAAATGTACATTGAGGTCTTGAGCCAATGCTTTCTACTTTATGTACTTTTATCCTTTTTATAATATATTAGGATGTGAGCTATGGTATGTCATAGTCACAAGTCAAAAGGCAGATATGCCTTTTGACTCTACATTTGATTTTGTAGTTGTCTAGTCAATTGTATCCAGCTGGCCTTCAAAGTATGGCCGGCTGTAGGATGTAGTATAAAGTATCTCAAGTACGTGTAACTTTCCATCGATGCTTTGTAACTTGTAATAAAACTTGAGAAGCATTATACAACATTCTTGAAAACCAAATACTTGTGTTGTTTTGCAATCTTGTTCTGTCTCACTTTTACTTGTGTTCTTAGCATCTTTCATTAACAATTTAACCAGTTCCCTATTTGATCTGTTAAGTGTTCTAAGCAACGCTCCTCATTCTATTGTTGTGTTGTAAGTGCATACTCTTCACCGGTCCTGCATCACCAGTTTTCTATTTGATCTATTAAATGTTCTAAATAAATCTCCTCATTGTGTTGTTGTGTTGTAAGTGTATACCTTCTAACGGTCCTGCAGTTTTTCTGCATCATCAAACAAGTGTTGTAATTTTCTTCATTAGCATCACCATTATGATTCCTTAGATCATTAAACATGACATTAAAATTATCACTGGCATCATTTAAACTGTCGCTAGTGTCGTTTAAATTGTCACTGTCAACATTATTCGACATAATTGACGAAGTGCCATGATCAATACGCGATTCCCCGTGTTTTGACAAACAAGTGTGTCTAAGCATCAATCCATTTTTCAATAGATGAAACTGTATATCTTGGATATTGAAAAATCTTTTAAAACTTTTAAAAATTACACAAGGACACCAAACCGACTGAGCGCTAATATTCACACGATTAGCTTTAGCAGTCGTAAGAAGACTTTGAACACCCTTCGAATATATTAAGCCAACACCTTCAATTTTGTACATCAAATCCACACAATCCATCTAAAAATAAAAAATAAAAAACAAAATAATATAAATGTATGTTTATGATGTAAACCAATGTTCTAAGGCGGTGGATCCTAACCCACTCTTTGAATATTATATCTCATATGTATACATTTTTACGAGTTGACTATATAAGAAAAAATTGACAACATTTCCACTTAACTCCCCAAGTATGTGTATAAATCCTAAACCCAAAGGAGTAGTAGAAATGGCTAGCTACCTATTAGTTCTTTAGCGTCATCTCGTAAAAAAATATACACATCCTAAATGAGATATAATATTTAAAAAGCAAGGACAATTTAAAATTTATCTATATAAGATTAGTTTTGAACGGGTATGTTTTAAAAGGTTACTAAATGAATATGAATACAAATATATACACAAGCTTTAAGTGCTTAAAAATGTGTATACACACACACTACTATATAAAACAAATAAAATATACTAACATAATATATCAACAATAAATGAGAAAAAGTGAAATTTCATACTTTAAAGTTCCAATCAATATATGAATTTATAAAGTTATAACTGAACTTTTTTGCTACATATAACAACATATACTTAATTAATAAAAAACTATTAAAATAAAAATATATCATTAATGAGGATCAAAATCTATAGAGATCAAGGGTAGAATGACGAGTTAATGAGAAAGATAAGAGGAGATAATGAGAAAAATATGGGGGAGTGGTTAATGAGAAGATGAGAATCAAAGAAGATAAAGTATCTTTGAAAATTAGCCGTTTGAATTATAGTATAATATTATATTTATAATAATCCATTTGATGTGTGGGTAATTAAAAAGAAATAGCATCAAAAGATAGAGGTATTTAGCATCAAAAAATAAATGGATTTCGAAAATAAGCATAAAAATTTATTTTTTAGGGTTTATTAGACAAACGCATAAAAATAAATAAATAACTAAATTTTATGGGTGTTTTAACAAAACTGCATCAAAAAATAATATTTTGAACCTTTTAATGCTAAGTTGAAATTCTAACATTTAAATGCGGTTTTGATTAGCAAGTGTAAGAGTTATCTTAAAGGATGATGTAAACAAAAGTTCTCTCAGCAAGCATTCTGAATTACAAGGAAGTTACTTCGAAAGGTTTGACAATACACGAAGAAATTCACGAAGTGTCAAATCTTCCGAAGCCAAAGACCAAATTCTTCTAAAGTTAAAAGTGAAGTCTTCCGAAGCTTCAAGATAAAGTCTTCCGAAGTCTAAATACTGATTTCTTCCGATTACAAAGAAGACATGCATTCTCTGACATGTTTTTGGTGAAATATGAACCACTTTATGCTGCTATCTCTGAAAACTCACCAACTTATTCAAGTTGTTGATATCTTCATACTTTTGTCAACTCTACATCATGGTCATTGAGTCTATAACTTTTCAGTCTTTTACTATTATCCTTTTTGTAATAAATTAGGATTTGAGCTATGCAATGTCATAGTCACATGTCAAAATGCAATCTATCGTTTGACTTTACATTGATCTTGTTGTGTAGATTAGTGTTCCAGCTGGCCTTCAAAGTATGGCCGACTGTAGAATTTAGTATAAAGTGTCTCATGTAACCAGTTCTTAGGGTCTTGTAACAATTGTAAAATACTTGAGATCAATATACATTATTCTTGAAAACCAATACTTGTGTTCTACTTGTGTTCTTACTTTTGTTCTTAGTTTCATTTGCCTGGTTTCCCATTTGAACTGTTAAGTATTTACTTTCTAACTTGTGAAACTATTGCATAACCATAAACGGTCCTGCAATTGATGAACACAGATTTAAATATCTTGTGTCAACTTTTGGGATGATTAACTTTGAGTAGATTTTCTTAAATTAATTTCAAAATTGGTTTTCAAATATGTGTGTCTTTAATGTTGTCTATATTATCACTCATAAAAGCCCTGTTTACCTTGAAAGAAAAGTTTTTTAAATGATATTTCTTAGAATTTTAAGAATTACAGACATGTGTTCTTTCGAAATACATTAAATTGACTTCTAAAGAAACTTATGTTTTCAAAACTAATAATTACATACTAAGTAATTTAACTTTGGAAGAAATTCTGATATATCTTCTATAGGACCATTTAAGGGGTGGTCAATACAATCAGTCTTACAATGAGAAGAGTGTTTAACAGATCAAATAGGGAAGTAGGACAATATTATGATACTTAGAACACAAGTAAATCAAGAGACAGAACTATGAACAACAACAAGATGTTTATGGTTTTCAAGGATAAAGTATATTACTTCTTAAGTTCTTTTACAAGTGTTACAAAGCATAAAAGAAAAGATACAAGAACTTGAGAAACTTTATACTACTATCCTACAGCCGGCCATATTTTGAAGCCCAGCTGGAAACACTAATCTATACAACAAGTTCAATGTAAAGTGAAAAGACAGATTGCCTTTTGACTAGTGACTATGACATGTCATAGCTTATATACTAATATATTACAAAAAGGATAAATTACATAAAGTAGAAATTT
The DNA here is from genome assembly GCA_025215565.1 of Flaveria ramosissima. NCBI lineage: Eukaryota > Viridiplantae > Streptophyta > Magnoliopsida > Asterales > Asteraceae > Flaveria > Flaveria ramosissima. The sequence continues at coordinate 25,843,673 of CM046036.1, forward strand.
ACAGACTCAAGACCGTAATGTATAGTTGCAAAACCATGGAACTGTTCACCAAATTGTTTAAGTTGGTGAGTCTTCAGAGTTGCAACGAAAAGTGGGTCAGCTTTATGCAAAAGTACATCAGGGAAAGCATGTTCTCTTTTGTCTTCAGAAGACTTTGTGTTTGAAGCTTCGAAAGACTTCATCTTTGGCTTCAAAAGATTTTGGTCTTGGCTTTGGAAGATTTTACACTTATAATATTTTCTATGTAGAGTGCAAAACTTCCTAGGAAACTTCTACTTTGTACCAAGTGCATGCATGCAGGAAGAACTTTGGTTGTTTTTGTTGCATCAGCCTTTCTATAAACTTTACAAACTCCCTCAATGCTGATGCTACCAAAACACAAAAGTTCTTCAGTAGTTGATAGTCCTTATTAGGATCAAGACCATTCCCTTCTTCATTATTTGGTCAGGATCCTTTAGACTCTCAAAATATATTCTCATGTCAAGGAAATCATGCAGAGGTAGATCATGCATGTCTTGCCAGAAGTAGACATCTTGACCACCCTAATCTCGAATGACATACCATCTATCTGGATTGGCAACAAAGCTCCAAGACAAGATGGATCTTCTAGATACAAGAGGCTCTGCTTAAGATGGAGTTGGTTGAGCAGCCTCTTGTTGCACTTCCTTAGGATGCTCTGACTCATCCTGAGGTTTGGAGGTGGATGCTTTTGGCTTCTTCAGAAATACACTCTTTAAAGCCATCCTTTTCCTCCTCTTAGGAGTCTTTGACTGAGAGGGCTGGTCTTGAGTACCAGGTTGATCAGATGTGCCTCTCTCAGCTGGATCCTTTTCCCTCACTTGTTCAGAATCTCTCAGCTGGATCCTCTTCCCTCACTAGTTTAGAAGAAGAAGGAGTAGGATCCTGTAGTGGAATAGAAGATGAGGTTGGCTGAGATGCAGCTCTAGGTTCAGGTTGTTTTGTTTGAGTGGGTTTAACCTTAACCTCAACCTAAGGGGAGCTTGACTTGGTGGAGAATGCAAGTCCACAAGCTCTCCCTTCTTAATCTTCTGCTTGATCACCCTAATTTGCTCATCCATAGAGGATAGAGACAATGGACCAAGCCTCCTTCCGGTAAATCTATACAGCCTCAAGAAGCTCATCATCATCATCTGCCTATCAGCAGACATCTTTTGACTTTTCACGATGATGGCTCTTGACTTTGCACTTCTTCCCTCATCTTTCTCTTAGCAGCCTTCTTTTCATGAATGACTTGTTCTTCTAGATGCTTAAGGTACTCAAACTCAATTTACTCGTATGAGAGGGGAAGAAGTGTAGATGCTTGATAGAGACCTTTGGCATTCAGGTAGTTAATCATGTTTTGTCTATCAGCTTTCTTAACTACCTGAGGTTGTTCAGTTGCCACAGCCTCTATCTCAGGACTTTCTTGAACCGGAGAGAGGGTAGGAGCATGCTTGTACAGTCTTTTTTGTCTTCTTTCCCCATTAATCTTAAGGAGCAACTTTGCATCCTCTGCCTCCTTCCTCTCCTTAGACATCTCCACGTCTGCCAGTTCATTCAGCTCTTCTAAGGGGAGAGAGATAATCTTATCAACTTCATAGTTCCTGGTCCCCATGTAGTTAATCCTGGCTACCCTCAACTCATCATTCTATGTGTTTGGCATGTGGACAGCCCTAATAGCAGCTTTCATGAAGCCTGAGGACCCAATAGAACTTTCTCTTCTTAGCTTCCTCTTCCTCTCTCTCCCCTCCTTCTCAATCTCCTCAACAGTAAATTTCTTTTTCCTTTTGTCACTCACAGGCCTTTATGACTTAGGGTGGAGAGAGCTTTGGCCTTTATTTATTGATATAGCAGTCAAGCTCTGGCCAGAGAGAGGATGTGAAGCACCTTCATTAGCTGTTGCCTCACTGAGGGAAATGGGTGCTAAAGATCTACTTGTCTCAAGTTCAGAGGTTCAACCACTGGGCCTTCATTCAAGGCTTCCCCTTCGAAGCTAATCTTAGGTTCCACCTCAACATCCAGTTGACCAATAGCCTTACCTACTAGCCTCTTTCTATATAGTCTTATTCTTTGCCTGAACTCTTCAAGCACCCTCTCTATAATCCTATCTACTAACCTTGCAGCTTGTCTGTGTTGGCTTGGGTTGACAAGTGGAAGTTCAACCAGATATGTACTCTCATAAAACCTCAGGTTGGAGAAGTTGCAGATTTTATGTTGCCCTTGAGTTCTTGAGATCACAAGAGCTCTCCTATCAGTATCATACCTCCATCCCATGATTGGGTTCTTAAAGTGATGAGATGGAGTAGGCATAGCTCTGGGTATACCCTCCTCAAACATGCTTTGAATGAGTGAGTCCATATCAATATGAACTTGAGGAGGTTGTTGGGCATGGACAATTGAAAGTGAGGGTGGTGAATCCTCAATGTCCATACCCTGTGAAAAACTCCCAGGTTCTATGATTGCTTGGACTTTCTCCCCCTTTTTGGTAGCATCACCCTCTTGCATAGGTGAGCTAGGGGTTAGGTCTATCACATCTACAGGTTCTTGCGTTCCTGGATGAGCTCTTCTTAAAGGTCTCCCAGCTTGTTTCTCCTTGAGATAAGAAATCTCAAGTTGATGATCATTGACCCTATTTTGTAAGGTAGTCGCCTGAGATTCCAAGTGACTAACATTGGAGACTAAATAGGTGCATGTTTGTGACATCCGTCACTTTAAGGTCCGTCAATTAACGTGTTTGTCCGTCATCTATTCTATGATTGGTCATTCCTCATCTCTATTTGACTCTTTATGTGGATATCATGTGTGCAATATTATCGTCGTGTGTGTATTCGTCATAATCATATGTGAACCTTACAAGACTTTTAAAACTTTCATTTTTGAAAACGTCAAATATATCATTTTATAAATATAATAAATGTTTTTAATATAGCCATTTCTTAAGTCATAACAACATTAAATATACTTTTACAATTATAATGAAACATCTAATAAAGTCGTTTTTCAACCGAACCAAATTTGGGAAAACTCGGGGGGTTAAGTGCAGGGACTAAACTTGTAATTTTGCAAACTTGGGCTGGGTATAAATACCCTCTTACCAGCCCTAGCATCTCATTATCACCATCTTCTTCATCTTCATCCTCTACACACACAAAATCACCATTCTTGCACCAAATCCAACCCGAGAGGTCTTGTTTTCTTCGTCTTGACACCGTCTACAGCTTAGACTACCCCTCTCTAGCAGGTAGTTGTCTTTGGTTGTCCGTTTTCTAGCCTTTTCACGGCTGTCCAAAGCTAGGGTTTTGGGTGTTCGGGTTCAACCCGAACACGCAAGGTCGTATGGGTGTGTGTGAGGTCTCTTTGCTTGTGTTTCATGCTTGTGTATGCTTGTTGAGTGTTTCTGGAAGTCCTTATGGTGTAAAACCCGTGTTTTGAGCAGCTCGGGGGCTGCTCATCCCGACCACAGTCGCGATCCTGCAGATCAGGCGACTGGGTCATCCATGCGATTGAGCCGTGCGACTGAGTGGGTCGTACGACTGAATCATGCGTTTGAGTCAATCGCGCGACTGAGTGGTGCGACTAGGCATGTCGTGCGACTGAGTTGTGCGACTGAGTGTCTGTATGCGATTGAGTCATGCGTGCGAATGAGTGTATGCGATTGAGTGATTGTGTGCGATTGAGCCAGGTGACCGACTGAATGTGTGCGATTGTGCGTGATTCGCACGACTGGAGTCCAATCGCACGAATGAAGGTTCAGTCGTACGAAAGTAGCTAATTCGCACGATTGAAGGTTGATTCGTGCGTATGGAAGTTGAGTCGTGCGATTGGGTGTTGTGTGGTACGACTGAATGCCAGTCATACGAATGAAGGCTCAATCGTACGAATGAAGCTGATTCGCACGATTGAGGTTTGATTCGTACGAATGGAGGTTGAGTCGTGCGTCTGACCTTGCTATGCGACTGAAATTGTTGTGTTTGATTCCCTTGTGCGTGGTGTGTGTATGACGTGTGATGTTGAGGTAACATTAACATAATAAGCCATTGTTCGGCCACAAAGATTAAAGTCAACGCGAGAAAGGGCACACATACTATTTTAAACAAATTGAACTAACGCTTTACAACGATCAATTGACTTATAACTATTGACACTTATTCAATGCTTCTTCAATAACAATGAGACTTTTATTCAAACATCATTATTAATGGCGACAATGTCTTGTACTTGGATCTACATAAGATCTAGTACGTGTGTCAGTCTGTGTGTGTTATACGCGACCCAGCCGATACGACCCGTACCGACCCATCATTATGACGCGCTTATATATATATCATATCATTAATGCTATACAATAACTGTCAATAGGTGTTTGACTGTTTATTTGCATTCAACATTTGGGATACATTGCTCATACATACTTACCACCTAACAAGTGAGTTTCGCGGCCCCTTTTTACGCTTATACAATATTTCAATCATTTACAACTTAGGGGAAAAGTATGCTTACTCATTTTCAATGTTGTACAACTTACATACATTTTACATACAAGGAATCAACGTGATACTGTGTTGCAAGTACTATTTAATACATGCTTGGGTCTGCTGTGTGGTTCTATCTTTGCAACTATTTAATTCCAGTGTGGGAACCGACGGTTAAGTATTGGTAGTACTACTGGGTTGACACCCCCACCCTTGTTCGATGGTATACTAGTTGGTACCATCAGTGGCCAGGAACGGGCCCTTGGGTGAATATATGCTGACAATTTCTTTGTGTACGTCGCTAGGTTTGGTTGCAAAGCTCATGTCATGTGATATTTACTTGTGTATATAACTGTATTCACGGTATTCCAACACGCTTACTTATTACAGCATCACTTACAATTTTATTACATAAACCTGCGAGCTCACCAACAATTATGTTGACCGTTTTAAGCATATCTTTTCAGGTGATCATGCAAGTCCAGGAATCTAGGTGTGCTGCCTTAGTGGAGACCCTAGGATGCATTTTTGGGACTTAACACGTTATGATAAACAATCTTTTGAACAATGTTAACGCTTGTATAAACAATTATCATCTTTTGAAACTTGTTCCCGGGTTGTGGGAATTAACATTTACATTTTCATCTTCATGTGAATATGTGTTATCATTATCATGTTGCTTATGGCTATGTTGTCGTGAACATTGACTAAACACGACACAAGTCCCCTTGTTGTCGGGTGTCGTCATGACACGCTTGTCATCATTTATTATATTGCTCTCTATCGCTTACCATGTGTTATGACGATCCCGGTCTCGTTACATCCCCGTGTTTCCGCTTTTAGCGGGGGTGTGACAGATTGGTATCAGAGCCATTGGTTATAGAGAATTAGGCAATACGCTTGACCTAGACTATAACCTAGGAACCTTCATGTAGATTTGCATGCTAGGACTCTGTATGCATATTATATCTCGTGTATGTGTTCCTCGCTGCTTGATTTGTTCATCTATTTGTTATGTGATCTTTCCACCCTATGAGAGAGCCCTTGTGCTCACTCTTTTATGGGGATGCTTCTATTGGATCTTCCGTTCCCTCTGCGCGCCGAGTTAGTTTATTAGATCCGGGTATTAAACCCGAAGAGATCTTCACAGATCATGCTATTGCGCTTGACCTTGGACATTGAGATTAACCCTAAGGAGGATTATGTCTGAAACCTCGAAAGAGGAAGGAAAATAGACAACCTCCGCTAGACTAAACGTGATTGTATACATGGACTTACAACTGTTGTGATGGATTATCACTGAAACATTATCAAATCATGGTGTGAGAACTGCACGAATTGCATGTGATGTGTGATGACAATAAGTATGATATTGACATGAAATACATGGACTTGATGGATTATTATGGATATGATGTAAAGGAAAGTCGGATGTCATGTAACCGGATCGGGCATCATTCTCGGTACATCGTGGGTGTGGTGGGAACGCTGCGGGGAACCCTATATATAAACATCACCGGTATACCGAGAATATGCTTGAAATGGGCTGCATGGTGACCTTGACCGACCGGAACATGAACATTGGAACTTGATAAGTGGAATACTTGTGTATCTTATGGTGACTAAAGCTGATATGTTACCTCTTTTATGATTAGAACATGCCGCCTCGAAGAGTTACCCGTAGCAATAGTGGCGGGAGTGAAGCCCCAAGGGGCAGAGGCCGAGGCAGAGCACCAAGAGCAAACGATGCTCCTACCAGTAACTGTCAAGGAACAGGGAACGCCGACATGGCAGCCCTGATCGCTCAGTAATTGGCCGCACTGATTCCTACTATCGTGGCCCAAGTGAGCGACGCACTCCAACAACACCACCCTCACGGGGATGGTGGCAACGATGATGGAGCCCAAGGTGGGATCGAGACTGAGACGGGAAATGGAAACCCGACCGGAAACGAGAGCAACCAGGAAACCGGGAATGGTGGTACTGTCGGTATCGAAACTGGAGTGGTTAATGCTCGTCGGGGATGTTCGTACAAAGAGTTTGTGGCTTGCAAACCGAGGGAATTCGACGGGAAAGGTGGGGCGATAGCCCTAACCAGGTGGTTGGAAAAGATGGAGGCAGTGATTGACATTAGCGAGTGCCTCGACAGCCAGAGGATCAAGTATGCCATTTGTTCTCTACAGGGTAAGGCCCTAACCTGGTGGAACACCCAGGTTCAAGCTCGAGGAAGAGAATCTGCGATGCAGATGTCATGGGATGAATTCAAAGCCTTGATCACCGAGGAATACTGCCCTCTCAACGAGATGCAGAAGTTAGAGCATGAGTTCTGGAATCATGCCATGGTAGGGGCAGGGCATGCAGCTTACACTGACCGTTTTCATGAGTTGGCAAGGTTGGTTCCGCACTTGGTCACGCCGGAATCAAAGAGGATCGAGAGATACATTTGGGGACTCGCGCCTCAAATTAGAGCAATGGTCACAGCAGCCGCTCCTCCTACTATTCAGAGCGCAATTCTGAAAGCTGGCGCTTTGACTGACGAGATGGATAGAACTGGGGTTTTGGGCAGAGGAGCCGAGAAGAGAAAGGATGTTGGGGAGTCGAGCCGGGCGAGTGCCGGAAAATTTGAGAAGAGGTCTAAACCGACCAGGAATTTTGTGGCCGTGTCTCAGACCAGGAGAGAGTATGTGGGGCCGCACCCCAAATGTGACAGGTGCAATTATCATCATCCCCTAGGGACGCAGTGCCGGGTGTGCACGAACTGTAGGCGCCCGGGACATTTGGCGAGAGATTGTAGAACTGCGCCGAATCTTGTAGCACCTGTCAACGCGGTTAACCCCGCCGGGAATGCAAGGGCTTGCTTTGAGTGTGGAGCCCTGATCACTACAGGAACATGTGCCCCAGGCTGAATCGGGCACCGGGTCAACAGGGGAACAACCAGCAGCAGGTGATGGCTATAGCTGGGAATCAAGGCCCGACTACTCAGGGGAATGCAGCTTGGGACGTGCATTCGTCATTGGAGCCAATGATGCTCGTCAGGACCCAAATGTTGTCACGGGTACGCACTTACTCAATCATCACTTTGCATCTATATTATTTGATACTGGAGCAGACAATAGTTTTATATCTTCCGAGTTTGTGCAATTACTTGATTTGAGTCCTAGTAGGCTAGAAACTAGCTACTCTGTAGAAATGGCCAATGGTAGAGTTGTTCAGGCCTATGAGATTATTAGGAAGTGTTCGTTAACGCTGGAGGATCATGCCTTCGATATAGATTTGATACCCTTCGAGTTGGGAAGCTTCGATGTGATTGTGGGTATGGATTGGTTGTCGCAGAATGGAGCAGAGATTGTCTGTCGAGACAAGGTAGTACGAATCCCTATGCCAAACGGGGAAGTACTCAAGGTTTAGGGAGAACGACCGGGTAAGAACTTGAAGCTTATTTCCTGCATGAAAGCACGCCAGAGCTTACGAAAGCAGTGCTATGCTTTTCTGGCTCATGTAGTTGAAAAGAAAGACGAAGAGAGAAAACTAGCGGACATTCCAGTGGTACGGGATTATCCAGAAGTATTTCCAGATGACTTGTCTGGTTTGCCTCCTCCACGACAGGTGGAATTCCGCATTGAGTTGGTTCCTGGAGCTACACCGGTAGCGAAAACGCCATATCGACTAGCGCCATCCGAGATGCAAGAGTTGTCTAGTCAGTTACAGGAACTACTGGAGAAGGGTTTTATTCGACCGAGTCATTCGCCGTGGGGAACGCTGGTACTGTTTGTTAAGAAGAAGGATGGATCGTTCCGTATGTGCATCGACTACCGTGAACTGAACAAGTTGACGGTGAAGAACCGATATCCTCTACCCAGGATCGACGATTTATTTGATCAGCTGCAAGGAGCTTCGTATTTTTCAAAGATCGATCTTCGTTCTGGTTATCACCAGCTAAGGGTTTTCGAGGACGACATACCGAAGACTGCGTTCAGGACTCGTTACGGGCATTATGAGTTCTTGGTCATGCCGTTCGGATTGACTAACGCACCAGCTGTGTTCATGGATCTAATGAATCGGGTGTGCAAACCTTACTTGGATAAGTTCGTGATCGTGTTCATAGACGATATACTTATCTACTCCCGATCAAAAGAGGATCATGTAGAACATCTTCGGGCTATTCTGGAGCTGCTACGAGAGGAGAAACTTTTCGCCAAATTCTCGATGTGTGAGTTTTGGTTGCGAGAAGTAAAATTTTTGGGTCATGTGGTTAATGAGGACGGGATTCATGTAGATCCCGGCAAGATCGAAGCGGTGAAGAAATGGGATACGCCCCAGACACCATCAGAGATACGTCAATTTTTAGGATTGGCCGGTTATTATCGTCGCTTCATCGTGAATTTCTCAAAGATTGCGCAACCGTTGACCCTGCTTACTCAGAAAGACAAGAAGTTTGACTGGGGATATGCACAAGAGCAAGCGTTCCAAACATTGAAAGAAAAGTTGTGCAACGCGCCAATATTGTCTCTCCCAGACGGAACCGATGATTTTGTGGTTTATTGCGATGCGTCACATCAAGGATTGGGATGTGTACTAATGCAGAAGGACAAGGTGATTGCCTACGCTTCACGACAACTTAAAGTGCACGAAAAGAACTACACCACTCATGATCTTGAGTTGGGCGTTGTAGTATTTGCACTCAAGATTTGGAGGCATTACTTGTATGGAACCAAATGCATCATCTTCACTGATCATAAGAGCCTTCAACATATTCTGGATCAGAAGGAACTTAACATGCGCCAACGACGTTGGGTAGAACTTCTCAGTGACTACGACTGTGAAATCCGGTATCATCCGGGGAAAGCCAACGTGGTGGCTGATGCCTTAAGCCGTAAAGAACGTGTGAAACCACTGCGTGCACGAGCGTTGGGATTGACCATCCAAACCAACTTGAAAGCTCATATTCTTATGCACAGAGTGAGGCATTGAAAGAAGAAAACCTTGCGGGAGAAGAATTCCGGGGGTTAGATAAACAGATGATACGTAAAGATGACGGTATTCAGTACTTCATGGATCGTATATGGGTACCCAAATGGGGAGGTGTTCGAACCTTAGTCATGGATGAAGCCCACAAGACGCGATATTCTATTCATCCTGGTGCAGACAAGATGTATCATGATCTCAAAGATCTGTACTGGTGGCCAGGCATGAAGAAAGACATTGCCTTATACGTCAGCCAATGCTTGAAAGTCAAAGCCGAACATCAAAAACCATCGGGATTATTACAGCAACCTGAAATTCCCGAGTGGAAATGGGAGAACATAGCTATGGATTTCATTACCAAACTCCCTAGAACAAGCAGCTGTCATGACTCGATTTGGGTCATAGTGGATCGAATGACGAAATCTGCACATTTCTTGCCTATCCGAGAAGACTACAAGATGGATAAGTTGGCGAGATTGTACATCAAAGAGGTCGCGACACGGCACGGGGTGCCGGTGTCAATCATATCCGACCGTGATAGCAGATTCACTTCACGTTTTTGGCAGACACTACAGAAAGCGATGGGCACTCGGTTAGACATGAGTACAGCCTATCATCCTCAGACAGATGGCCAAAGTGAACACACTATACAGACGCTAGAAGATATGTTGAGAGCGTGTGTAATCGATTTTGGTGGTAGTTGGGATGCTCATTTACCGTTGATTGAGTTCTCCTACAACAACAGCTACCATACAAGCATTGGATGTGCTCCATTTGAAGCGTTGTATGGAAGGAAATGCAGATCTCCCGTTTGTTGGGCCGAAATTGGTGAAAGTCAACTGACAGGCCCTGAGATCATCCAAGAAACAACATACAAGATTTTCCAAATCAAAGATCGACTTAAAGCCGCGCGAGATCGCCAAAAGAGCTATGCCGACAATCGTCGGAAGCCTCTAGAATTCAATGTTGGGGATCGTGTGTTACTCAAAGTCTCCCCTTGGAAAGGAGTCATTCGATTCGGAAAGAAAGGGAAGTTAGCCCCAAGATACGTTGGACCACTTGAGATCACTGAAAGGATCGGTCCAGTGGCTTACCGGTTAAGGTTGCCACAAGAGCTTAGCGGTGTGCATGATACTTTTCACGTGTCAAACCTCAAGAAATGTTTGGCCGATGAATCCCTTCACATGCCAATCGAGGAAATCAAGATTGATAACAAGCTTCATTTTGTTGAGGAACCCATTGAGATCATGGATCGAAAGGTCAAGCAACTGAAGCGCAGTAGGATACCTATTGTACGCGTAAGGTGGAATTCAAAACGAGGGCCAGAGTTTACATGGGAACGTGAAGATCAGATGAAACTCAAATATCCACATCTTTTCGAGGATGACACTCTTGGACCTAACTCCAGCTGAATTTCGGGACGAAATTCTCTCAACTGGGGGATACTGTGACATCCGTCACTTTAAGGTCCGTCAATTAACGTGTTTGTCCGTCATCTATTCTATGATTGGTCATTCCTCATCTCTATTTGACTCTTTATGTGGATATCATGTGTGCAATATTATCGTCGTGTGTGTATTCGTCATAATCATATGTGAACCTTACAAGACTTTTAAAACTTTCATTTTTGAAAACATCAAATATATCATTTTATAAATATAATAAATGTTTTTAATATAGCCATTTCTTAAGTCATAACAACATTAAATATACTTTTACAATTATAATAAAACATCTAATAAAGTCGTTTTTCAACCGAACCAAATTTGAGAAAACTCGGGGGTTAAGTGCAGGGACTAAACTTGTAATTTTGCAAACTTGGGCTGGGTATAAATACCCTCTTACCAGCCCTAGCATCTCATTCTCACCATCTTCTTCATCTTCATCCTCTACACACACAAAATCACCATTCTTGCACCAAATCCAACCCGAGAGGTCTTGTTTTCTTCGTCTTGACACCGTCTACAGCTTAGACTACCCCTCTCTAGCAGGTAGTTGTCTTTGGTTGTCCGTTTTCTAGCCTTTTCATGGCTATCCAAAACTAGGGTTTCGGGTGTTCGGGTTCAACCCGAACACGCAAGGTCGTATGGGTGTGTGTGAGGTCTCTTTGCTTGTGTTTCATGCTTGTGTATGCTTGTTGAGTGTTTCTGGAAGTCCTTGTGGTGTAAAACCCGTGTTTTGAGCAGCTCGGGGGCTGCTCATCCCGACCACAGTCGTGATCCTGCAGATCAGGCGACTGGGTCATCCATGCGATTAAGCCGTGCGACTGAGTGGGTCGTACGACTGAATCATGCGTTTGAGTCAATCGCGCGACTGAGTGGTGTGACTAGGCATGTCGTGCGACTGAGTTGTGCGACTGAGTGTCTGTATGCGATTGAGTCATGCGTGCGAATGAGTGTATGCGATTGAGTCATGTGATTGAGTGATTGTGTGCGATTGAGCCAGGTGACCGACTGAATGTGTGCGATTGTGCGTGATTCGCACGACTAGAGTCCAATCGCACGAATGAAGGTTCAGTCGTACGAAAGTAGCTAATTCGCACGATTGAAGGTTGATTCGTGCGTATGGAAGTTGAGTCGTGCGATTGGGTGTTGTGTGGTACGACTGAATGCCAGTCATACGAATGAAGGCTCAATCGTACGAATGAAGCTGATTCGCACGATTGAGGTTTGATTCGTACGAATGGAGGTTGAGTTGTGCGTCTGACCTTGCTATGTGACTGAAATTGTTGTGTTTGATTCCATTGTGCGTGGTGTGTGTATGACGTGTGATGTTGAGGTAACATTAACATAATAAGCCATTGTTCGGCCACAAAGATTAAAGTCAACGCGATAAAGGGCACACATACTATTTTAAACAAATTGAACTAACGCTTTACAACGATCAATTGACTTATAACTATTGACACTTATTCAATGCTTCTTCAATAACAATGAGACTTTTATTCAAACATCATTATTAATGGCGACAATGTCTTGTACTTGGATCTACATAAGATCTAGTACGTGTGTCAGTCTGTGTGTGTTATACGCGACCCAGCCGATACGACCCGAACCGACCAATCATTATGACGCGCTTATATATATATCATATCATTAATGCTATACAATAACTGTCAATAGGTTTTTGACTGTTTATTTGCATTCAACATTTGGAATACATTGCTCATACATACTTACCACCTAACAAGTGAGTTTCGCGGCCCCTTTTTACGCTTATACAATATTTCAATCATTTACAACTTGGGGAAAAAGTATGCTTACTCATTTTCAATGCTGTACAACTTACATACATTTTACATACAAGGAATCAACGTGATACTGTGTTGCAAGTACTATTTAATACATGCTTGGGTCTGGTGTGTGGTTCTATCTTTGCAACTATTTAATTCCAGTGTGGGAACCGACGGTTAGGTATTGGTAGTACTACTGGGTTGACACCCCCACCCTTGTTCGATGGTATACTAGTTGGTACCATCAGTGGCCAGGAACGGGCTCTTGGGTGAATATATGCCGACAATTTCTTTGTGTACGTCGCTAGGTTTGGTTGCAAAGCTCATGTCATGTGATATTTACTTGTGTATATAACTGTATTCACGGTATTCCAACACACTTACTTATTACAGCATCACTTACAATTTTATTACATAAACCTGCGAGCTCACCAACAATTATGTTGACCGTTTTAAGCATATCTTTTCAGGTGATCATGCAAGTCCAGGAATCTAGGTGTGCTGCCTTAGTGGAGACCCTATGATGCATTTTTGGGACTTAACACGTTATGATAAACAATCTTTTGAACAATGTTAACGCTTGTATAAACAATTATCATCTTTTGAAACTTGTTCCCGGGTTGTGGGAATTAACATTTACATTTTAATCTTCATGTGAATATGTGTTATCATTATCATGTTGCTTATGGCTATGTTGTCGTGAACATTGACTAAACACGACACAAGTCCCCTTGTTGCCAGGTGTCGTCATGATACGCTTGTCATCATTTATTATATTGCTCTCTATCGCTTACCATGTGTTATGACGATCCCGGTCTCGTTACATCCCCGTGTTTCCGCTTTTAGCGGGGGTGTGACAATGTTTTTGACAGTTTTTTTCACCTTTAGCCTCAAGTTCCCCTCATTTTCATCAGAAGAATCATAAGGGATGAGAGAATTAGACCAAAATCCTCTTCCTCACCACCAGCACGGGGTTTTTGGCTGCTGGATTTCCCCTGCTCACCGACAACTTTAGGTGAAGTGTTAATGGGATGGGTTGTCATGGTTGAGGTCTTAATGATGTAATCACTTTCAAAAATGAGAGCCTCTTACATATGGACCTCCTAAACAGGTTTAGAGAGATCAAACTTAGTCATGGGTGAATGATATGGGCTAGACAAGGGAGAAGTAGTAATACTCATCTATCTTTGAGTAGGGGAGGAGAAGAGAGACTCATGGTACTCACTAAATCCTATGTCTTCATCGTCATAGAATTCAAGGTTGGAAATTGGTTGGTTTAGATCAAGAGGCTGGGGATGGTAACTTTCCCCTGAAGGTTGTTCACTAGAGTTTTGAGACTCTGAGTGATGGCTTAAGGCTGTGGGCTTATGAGCTCATCAGGCAGGGCATGGGGAAGCTCAGCATGATCATTTTTGAGATGGGAGTGATTTGCTCCTTAGAAGAAGTGGGAACTCTGAGTGATGGCTTAAGGCTATAGGCTGAGTAGCTTGTGCAGCGGTTCATTTGGATTTTCTCCGGTAGGTGATGGTTATTTGTGGCTGTGTGAGTGGTTGAGAAGAAGAAGGTGTGGGTTCAACACTAGCTGGTGCTGCTAGGTTGTCACCTTTGGCAATGAGCTCTAACAATTTTGGGACAAGGGTTGTTTCTACCCCTGAGAAGCCAACAGTTGGCTTCCTTATTGTTTTGAAGATGTTGGGCATCATCTGTCCTAATTTAAGAATTTTATCTGTTCCTCTCAACCGTGAGCCCAGTTCACACTTGAGAATGTGCTGGACATATCTAGGGAACATGTAATATTCTACGGAGTTCAAGTTTGCAAGAAAATTAGTATACACAAATTGGTTGAACTTGACCCCTTGAACCATTCCATGAACTATGAAGGAGAGATCCTTAGGAATCTGGTCCCATCCTCCATGCTTGTTGGATAAGCTGTGTATAACTACATGGAGGGGGTACTTCTATTGAGTGGAGACCTTCCCTTTCCACAAGGTATTTATAAAGAAATCTCCCTCATAGCCCATCTGTTCAAAAGAGTGATTAAAAATAGCTTTTGGAAAGGACAAATCACCTTCTACATCATCCAGCTGAAAATGGGTGTTTATGATGGGCGGAGTGATGATTGTCCTCCCCTACAATGTGGCAGACAGTGCCTTCCCCCCATCCATGGTGACCTATTGGCAGGTCCTCCAAAAGTCCAAAAGTTGATCCTAATAGAGAGGAGGATCAATGGTGAGGGAGGTGAAGTAGTTGGACAAAGAAAGAAAATGACAAACCTCTGAGAAACTTGGATCATTCTCAAAGTTCAACAGAGCAACTTGATTGTGTTGCCTGTGAAGTTGCATGGAAAATCTGGGTTGTTTCTACGATCAAGGTTGTCCATTTGAGAGAGCTTAAAGGTGAAGGAAGATAAGAACAAAGACGGTTGTGGGTGAATTTAGGTTAGAGAAGATTGCAGAAGAAGAGAAAAATGAAAGAGGGTGGGAACCGTTGGGTATATATATGAAATGGATTTGAGACAAAGTTAATGGAAAAGGATAAACTTTGAAATCCGGATGTCAGTCCCACCTCTTAAAAAGTGCCCAAAAAGGTAGTTTTCTTGGAAGTCAAAAACCTTCTGAAGGTAATTTTCTCTTCGTAAGTTTTGATAAAAGCTTCCGAAGCCAAAATGACTTCGGAAGATATGTTAAAGAGTTTTGAAAATTTTGCTTTGGAAGAGATAAAAAGCTTGTTAGTTTTATTCTAAAGAGAATAATCTTCCATGACTTAATTGCTTTCAAAAGAATAATCTTTGGAAGAAAATTGTTCTTCAAAAGCATGTAAGTACTTATGAATAAAGTTAAGCTTTAGAAGATATTTCTGAAATTCTTCTGAAGGTAAATTCACATAAGTAGTTATTTGATTTAAAGACATAATTTTCTTCCGAATGTAACTTGATATCTTCCGAAAGACAAGATGTTCAAAATTTTCAAAAGTCTAAGTAATATTATTTTAAAGATTTTCTTCCAAAGTAAACATGGGCTTATGAAGATGATGAAATAGACAACTTAAGACACGTAGATTTTAAAAATAATATTGAGTTAAGTTTAAGAAAATCTACTCAAGGTTAATCATCCCAATAGCTGATACAAGATATTTAAATCTTTTCTCATTAAAAGCTTTGGTGAACAAATCAGCATATTGTTCATTTGTGTTAACTTTAACTAGTTTGATTAATCCCTTTTCAAAGTTATCTTTAATCAAATGATACTTGATATTTATGTCTTTTGTCCTTGAGTGCTGCACAAGGTTCTCTGTAATCAAGATAACACTGGTGTTGTCTATGTAAATGGGAGTCTCCTTGAAGTTGAATCCATAGTCCAACATCTGATTCTGAATCCAAAGCACTTGAGCATAACAGCTAGAAGCAGCAATGTATTCAGCTTCAGCAGTTGATGCAGACACACAAGATTGTTTCTTGCATGCCATGAGACTATCCTTCTACCAAGAATTTAACATCACCCAGATGTAGACTTTGCAGTCATATTCCAGCCACCATAGTCACTATTGGTATAGGCATACAGATTAAAGTCTGAATTCTTTAGATACCAAAGTCCTAGCGTTGGAGCACCTTTAAGACATCTTAGAATCCTCTTGATAGCAAACATGTGTGACATCTTGGGGTTGGCCTGATATCTTGCACAAATGCATGTGGCAAATGTAAGGCCCCGTTCCCGGGACGCTTACAGTTGGATCCTCATCGCACATAAAACATATATTTTATCATCTTACATAAAAGCGTTGCAGCGGAAACATTAACAACAACAATTTCATTTCATCAAAATGTTTTTGCAAAATAATATAACCGTTCATTTCACAATATCATTTTTCATTTCATTACAAAAGCATTATAACATTGGATGCCATCCCAAAAGAATTGAGTAGTCGCCCCGTGCCATCCTCAGCAACATACATGCCAACTGGAAACACATCAAAGTCGGCGTTGCTAAGTGAGTTCTAGATTTAAGTAAAACATACTTTTCTTTTGCTTAAAACCGTTCTTTACTTCCTTTCAAATCAAACTATGTTTTTATACATGACCACACATCATACGTACATACAGATAATATAATTATTATCTTTCATTACATTCATTACATTCTTCACTCATTAATTATCGCACTGTACATTATCATTCGCTTCATTCGTTATAACATCTTTTCTTACGTTCGCTCATTTCATACATATCGCACTTTCGCATCATCGTACCCGAAGTACATATCGCACGGATCGCACACATAAGGTAGCCAAAATCGCACGCTATCTCATGGGTTAGCCAAGATCGCACGCTACATAATCCATATGAGTTAGCCAAAATCGCACGCTCCCCTTATGCAGCCCATCGTACATATCGCACAAATCGCACCAACGGAGTGGTCACCAAGACTGACTCCCCCTGTGTGTGTGAGAACTCTCGGGGTTTAGCCAGAATCGCACGCCATCTCATGGGTTAGCCAAGATCGCACGCTACATAAACCACATGAGGCAGCCAAAATCGCACGCTACATAGCACACAGTAAATACCACATCGCACGTATTAGAGCAGTTACCAAAACTAAACTCCATACTGTGTCTATGTCCCCTTATGAGTAAGCCAAGATCGCACGCTATACTACCCACATAGTTGAGCTAACAACTCTCAGTGAGTCATGAACCTCCTTTCTTCTTTCGCAAGCCATCCTTACTCTCATTTCGTTCATGCTTGCATTCATTCATTACGTTCCTCTTTACATTATCTTCCACTTTACGTTACATAATACTTTAATTACATTCATTAATGTACATCGCACAACCACGGGAAGATAATCATAAATAATAATAAGGAACATAACAACGTACAACATCAATCACACAAGGCAACATCGCACACCCATAACATACATCATGCATAACATACAACATCACACAATCACACAACATCAAACATCATACGAATCACTCGCATCGCATCACACATAACTATATGGCTTCACACGTCAGCATGCATCGCATCATCATCTTCATCAGCTCATCATCATAAATCATTTTACCTCATCCATGCCCGTCACATCGTCTACAACCCCAATGATCCGAGCCTACGTCCGCACTTCCCGCAAGTCAGACAATACTATGGTCGTTCGGGTGTATGGACCATATTCGGTCGCATGGTCTCTTATGCGTTTGAGAACACTCAGGCGAATGGACCTCCAGTCGTATAGCCTCCAATCGCATGCTTCCCATGCGAATGAAGCTCAGTCGCATGACATCTAGGCGTATGGACCTCAGTCGCATGACCTTAATACGAATGGCCCTCAGTCGCACACCTTTCGTGCGTATGGACCTCAATCGCACGACTCACAGGCGTATGGACTCCAGTCGCATGACCTTCAGCCGCATGACCCTCATTCGCATTTCATTCAGTCGCATGACCCTCATTCGCATTTCCTCAAGTCGCATAGCCCTCATATGTATGACCCTCAGTCGCACTACTCATATACGAATGAACCTCAGTCGCACTCCTGTCATGCGTATGGACACAGTCGCATGCCATTCGGATGCATGGGCCTCCAGTCGCATAGCCCTAGCTGTGCGTAGAATGCAGTTCATCCCGAACTGCAGCCGCCAAGTTCGACCTCAAATCTCTTCCAAATCTCTTTTAAGCCCAAATCAACCATTCTAAACCTTAGGGAAGCATACCACGACATCATTCAAGCATACACAAGCATGAACAAGCCCCAAACAAACCATACACATACACATACATACATAAACGGGTTTACACCCAAAAACTCGAAAAAGGGTTTTCAGATGTGTTCCAACCCAAAAATCATTCAAAAACATGTAAAAGAGGGCTCCTAGAACTCACACAAACGATCCCATCGAGTAGAGCTTCGATTTGACCTGCTACACGACGATTTCGACGCTCGAATCCACCCGAACCAAGCTTTTCTCCTCTTTTCTCCTTCTCTTCTCCCTCTCTTTGGCTGAAAATGGCAAGAATGGGGTGGCTTCCCCCTTTTATACTCCCATTAATCAAAGTTTCTCTCGTTGGCGAGTTTGGTCCCTCGACTTTGGACTTTATTTCTTTTTCTTCTTTCGTCGGCTTCAAAGAAAAATTCCGGGTGTTACAAGTCCACCCCCCTTATATAGGTTTCGTCCCCGAAACCTGTTATTCCTTAAACCATCGCGGGCAATACTGTCTCATCTCTTTTCCAGTCTCCCACCTGGAGTTCAATCGGTTTACGTCGTTTATCCACACACAACTTCTTGTCTATCTTTGGCTATCTTCATCAAGGCTTTGATCCTTTCGAGCTTCTCGGTCGTGGCCTCGATCACCTCAATACTTCCCATACGGCACTTGGTGCTCGGCCTTCACTTGTAAACAAGTAAGGCATTTAATCTCGTACTCCACCATATCATGCTTCATACCCGGCCACCAATAATCTTTACACGGGTCTCGGTACATTTGACAGTTGGAACGTCAGTGTATCCACATACCTTACATCGGCCAAGTAGACAATACGTCCACGCCTTATGCAATTTCCTGCCACCGCCATCGAAATCACCTTCGGAGTCGTCGCGACTCGATCACTTTATACCGTCATTGTGATCCCGTCAGGCGCTGCTAACCGTATCCTCTTATTGCGGCACACAATATTCGCTTCGTAGTCCGCCAACCAATCCACTCCTAGGACCACATCGAAGGGCGTATCTATATCCTTACTACTAACATGCAATTTGGCACAGAAAGCAGCAGCAATAAAACTTTTACTAGCGCCAGCATTAAATAACACAAAGGCTAAAGGTTGATTTACTAGAAACGTACCTGACACAACATCGGGGTCCGCCCTAGCCTCCTCATGCATCATCGTGTAGGCGTTGCGTTCGCCTTCTATCCTTCTCCTTCAGTCCTCTTCACTCCCGAACCACTGGCCCTTGGCTTCTTACAGTCCCTGCTCATGTGGCCAATTTCTCCACAATTTTAACATCTCATAGTCCCACATTCCCTAGCCACATGACCAGGCTTCCCACACTTGAAGCAAGTGTTTGGTCCCCTTTTACATTCTCCCGAATGCTCCATCCCGTATTTACCACATCTGTCCGACCCCGCACCAGGTGTGACCACACGACGGTCATCCCCCCGTGCGTGCTTATTATTCATCGGGACAAGTCTAGACTTCTGTATAATCAATTCCTTCTTCTTGAGCAAAGCCTTGCACTACAAGTCTAGATTTGTTACGCACCACCACTCCCCGATCATCTGGTTTGTTCTTAAACACCCATTTTGTACCAATTGGATATTTGTTGGGAGGTAAATCAACTAAGGTCCAAACCTTAAGCTTTCTGAACTGTTGAAGTTCCAATTGCATAGACTCTACCCAACAAGGATCTTGTAGAGCAGCATGAACATTTTTCGGAACAATTTGAGAGATGAAGCATGAGAAAAGACAAACACTAATTAGACCAGATTGACTTCGCGTGCGAACACCATCAGAAACAGATCCAGTCACATTATCAAGTGGATGATCTTTTAGAGTTTTGTAATCACTTGAAGAAGGAAAGATGGTTGAAGAAGTATCACCCATAGCTGGAGAAATATTAGATGAGGGTGAATCAATTATAGGTGTTGGATCAGGTAAATTAGAAGATGTAGGAGGTAAAGAATCAGATGATGGAGCTGGATCGGGCATTGGAGACAAAGAGCTGACATCAGTTGAAACAACATCATTTACTAACGAGGTGGATGGAACAGACGATGGAGATGATGAAATAATATTTGTTTGAGTACTTGGAATTGATGTATCATCATCGAAAACTGGCAAATTAAATGAATTGAACACCGTATCGGAGTCAAAGAACCATGCAGGTTCAGATTTAACTTCAGAAGGATTGGATTCCTGCCAATCAACATAGAATGACTCTTGAACAATACGTGTTCTCTTCTTATAAACCCGGTACGCCTTTTGTGAAGAAGAATATCCAACAAAATAACACTCGTCAGAAACAGCACCAAATTTTGTCTTTTGAGATTGAGTATTCAAAAGTGTACAAGAACAGCCAAATGGTCGAAAGAAATCAATTAGTGGCTTCCTCTTATGAAAAAGTTCATAAGGAGTCTTCACTTTATCTTTCACAATTAGCACCCTGTTTAGAACATAAGATGCACAATTGACAGCTTCAGCCCAGAAAATAATTGGTAATGAGGATTCTATCAGCATGTACGAGCAGCTTCCACGATCTTCGCGATGCGATTCTTTCTTTCTGCAATACCATTCTGCTGGGGTGTTCTTGCAGCACTAAATTGTCTTACAATCCCTTTTTGAGCACAAAATGAATCAAGAATCTGATTTTTGAATTCAGTGCCATTGTCACTTCTTAGTCCATAACTCTTCTCTTACTGATTGATTCGATAGAAAGAATTAATTTCTGCAATTCCTCTGCAACTTCACCTTTGTGTGCAAGAAACCTCACCCATGAATATCTTGAGAAATCATCTGTAACAACAAGACAAAAAGATTTTTAGTAATTGATTTAACACTAATTGGCCCAAATAAATCAGTATGTAACAACTCAAGAGGACTTGATATGCTATTTAAAGTTTGGGCTTATGAGGTTTCTTATGTTGTTTTCCTTTGGCACATGCCATGCATTTTTCATTAACAGAAAAATCTTTTAAAGGAAGTCCTCTAACAAGATTGTTCTTTACTAATTTATTAATTATCTTAAAATTGACATGGCCTAAGCGACGATGCCACAAGAGTGACTCAGAGGTTGATGCTTTTGAGAAAAGACAAGTTGCAATAGCCTTTGACTCATTTGAATTCATATCAAGAAGATATGTATCATGTTTCCTTGGAGCACGCATGAGAATTAAATCATCTGGAATGGCAATCTCTGATTTTAAAAATAAACATTCGTCAGATTTAAATAGAACAGGAATGTCTTTATCGCAAATTTGAGAAACACTCAGAAGATTAAAAGCCAATTCAGGAACATGGTGACTTTTTCTAGAGTAAGAGAACCATTGGTAACTTCTCCTTGTCCAATCATTTTTCCACCCTTCTTATTTCCAGCAAATGCCACATATCCTCCATCTATAATCTGATAATTGGTCAACAAATCCTTTAATCCCATCATATGCTTGGAACATCCGCTATCAACATGCCACAACTGTGTACAATCTTTGAAGAGGATTCCTGAAATGAATTAACAAATCACTTAGCCAGGAGTAATAGGGACCCAAGATTGAACAACTTTACTTTTTAAAGAAGCTGATTTTTTACAGAAGAAATTATTAATCAATTTTGTCAATTTATTCCCAAAACAATTCCTATTAGAGGATCCTTGAATCAATGGAGAATTTTTGACAAGATGATCCTCTTGACCACACCTGAAACAATGAGGTTTGAATCTAGGTCTATGATGTGATGAGGTAAAAATAGGATCAATAATAATCTCCTCATCACATTCAGACAAACTAGAATCAACATCACTGAATGTCTCATACAACTCATGATGTTGTTGTTTATTTGAATCAGAATTTTTCTTTAAAAAATTAGAACATGATTCTTCTGACAAATCTGTAAAACTTGTACCATTGGTACTGGTGTCAAATGAAGACGAACTGCATTTTTCTGATGATGTCATATTTAATGGTATGAAAGATGGAATAGGTTGAGAAAAGAACTTTTCGAAACAATTAATTTTAAGTTGCTCAATTGTTTTTGGAGAAAGATCAGATGCATTACATTCATTACTAGAACAAAAATCATCACTACCATGATTTGAAGTACAAGATGGAATAAACTATCAAGAGAACATGAGACATTCAAGTCTGTTACATTTGAACTAGAAACAAAAACTGAATTTAAACTAGACTTATTATCTAAAACAGACTGCTGATTTTCAGGTGTACTAGAACTAGTGCATCCAAGCCCACTAGTTGGTCCATAGTCGTAGTCTTCACGAATGTACTTAGAGTTATTCCCGACTAAACCTGCAGACATACTATCAGTATCTGATTTGATTAAATAATTAGAAGGATGAGGAACAGGCATAGGAGAATAACAGTATGTACTAGGAGGAGGATAAACCTGTACATTTTCATAACCCAAACCTGTTTTAATTCTTGCTCCCCGTTGAGATTTACAAAGATCATCATGTTTCATTCCAGAAATAGTCCATTATCTCTAACTTTGACTGAAGTTTGCTTGCTTCAAATTCAGCAAGAGCAACCCTTTCAGTCAAAGTATTAATCTCTACATTTCTTTCCAAAACAATTCTTTTTAAATGATTAGTTTCTTTAAAGCCTCATTTAATTTCACAAAATATTTTGATTCATTCATTTTAAGTTCATCATTAATTCGTTTTAAATCCTTTTCATTATCAATTAACAAACGATTAGCTTTATAAATCCCAAAATGTCTAATTTTGCAAGCAGAAGAGCACATATCCTGTATTACCTCATAAGGAAGTCCCATTACCATCCTTTCAGCAGCTAAAGCTTTATCGCACATGCATACTGGAGTACTTGATTTCCTTTCCTCAACAGTAACAGCAACATCCTCCTTCTCTTTTCCTATCTTATCTTTGAATTTCTTTCTTCATTTGAACCTGCAGTTTCCTCTTTCCACTCTCCATCTGCCTTTCTTCTTTCTCTTTACTGAAGACTCGTTTTCTTTTTTGAATTCCTTGAACAACACAAATCCATCTTCACCAACTTCCATTTCATTACCTTCCACAACCTCAGCAACTAACGCGTGATTTATCTCAGATCTTGTTTCTTCCACCTCTGCACTCCAATCAAAGTTTGAGATCAAGGCCAACTTCTTTTTTTAATTTACTTCTTCCTTTTCTTTCTCTGCTGTCAATCTTGGTACTCCAGTGTTACTAGGATCTGTGACAATTGGTAATGGACATTCACGTTTAAAATGTCCCAATTGTTTACAATTAAAGCACCTCAATTTTGACTTATCAAATCCCAGTTTTGAGGTAGATGATTGACCACCGAAATTCTTTCTTCCTGTTCTTTCCATGAATCTCCGGGCTCTTAAAGTTAACATCGCCATTTGCCATTGAATGTCAGTTTCTTCTAAATCATCAGGATCAACCTGATACATATCCTCGATAGTCATTACTTTACCTTTCAATTCTCCAGCAACAAGAGCTTCATAGCTCTAAACAAACATTCCAAAAAGAGCCATTGTTTCAGATGGAATTGAAGTTTCAGCATTGACCTTAGAATTTCCCAATTCTTTTCCAACATGACTATTACCACTCGAGAAATTACTTGTATTGCTCCCTCCTTGAATTGGATTTTGAATGTGAGAGTTTGCAGCGGATGACAACAAAGCAGCATTTTGAGAAAAACCAGATGTGGGCATCATAGTCTGGTTAAATTCTCTTCTTTCATATCCAACTCAAAAGATTTCAACTTGTTAATGATATCCATCAGCTTATAATCTGTAAAACCTCTTTCTTGTTTAAGCATTCTCACTTGAAGACTCCACTGTGGTGGAAGAGAATCGAGAAGCCTATTAACTTGTTCACTGTTGGAGAGCCTTTCATCATACTTCTTCAGAGTGCTTGAGACGGTTAAGAAACGATTTGTAAGATCTGTCAAACTTTCATTCTTGTATCCTACAAACGAATTGAACTCCTTTTCAGCCTGAATACTTTTGTCTTTTACCAAATCTGCATTCCCATCATAGAATTCACAGAGAGCATCATAAAGAGATTTAGCATTTTTATGCTCTGCAAAACGGTTGTAGATGTCTGGAGCCAAGCAGAGAGTTAGAGCACCAAAAGCTTTTTGATCACGATCAATCAACTTCAGATCTCTTTCAGTATAAGAAGATGGGTCTTTGTTCTGAGAAACAACATCACCAACAGTAACCGTAGGTATGTGAGGACCTGAAATAATCGATTCCCATTGATTATGGTCAGTGTAGAAAAAGAAAGCTTTGAGACATCTCTTCCAATCTTCAAAATTATCTCCATTAATGAGTCTTGGAGGTCTATTAGGAGCAACACTTTCAAGATCAGCAAGTGTAAGAGTAGTTAATTTCGACATGATAGTTTCGGCAGGAATGTTTATAATTTCGCTGACAAATTCGCAGAAAAAGGTGACTTGGATAACAGTTTCGCTGAAACAATACTTTCGCTGACACTTTCGCAGAAGCAGACACTTTCGCTAGCAATTTCAGCAGCACTTTCGCTTGAACAGAGACACTACTTGCTTAGTTTCGCTGCTAACTTCGCAGATAACAAGCTTGAACTTTCGTTCAGAAATAAATTCGGCAGCAATTTCGCTGACTGATCCAAGATAACTCATAATTTCGCTGAAAGATGATGACAGCTTCGCTGTAAGAACAGTAGTTTCGCTGATCGATCTCAAAACCTTTTTCACCTCAAAATCAATCTGAAATCATCCAAAACTCAATGAATTTGAGATTTGATGATTGTAGAATCTTCCTCAAACAAAAACAAGCATAATTCAATCAATTTCCATGCCAAAAACAGCTGATAATCCAATGAAAATTGATTGAAACTAGATATTGACCAAAACCACCAAAAACTCAACAAATCAAGAGCACTAAGGCTCTGATACCATATTGTTTGTCCATGTGATCGAATAACAGTACAATTGATATGATGAATTGATCAATATCAAACACACAAGCTAAACAACAACAATTGAGAATATAGAAGATGAATCTAACACATATTTGATACTCAAAGGAACAATATCAATCAATAACAACAAGCACAATAGTATTTCAGTGAGAAAATTGCTTAGAATTGGTAGCTTGCAACAGAGATCCACGATTAGGGTTTAGCAAGATTACCTTACAAAGTGAAATGACAAATGTATATATAGCAGTCATAGTTTCGCTGACAGTTTCGCTACAGGCGAAACTGTCATGCCGAAACTATAGTTTCGCCCGGCAGAACACAAGTTCGCCGGGTAAACCAAAACAGCAAACTGTGAGCGAATGTATAGATTCGCTCACAGTTTCGCTGGACTGCCAAAACTGCTAATTACTAAGAACATACAAAAGGAAACTAACAAAAGTCCTATTACAATGTGAAGTAAACAACTATACTAAAGTGAGTCCAACCTAACATGATCTTCAATACTCCCCCTAGGTTGGACCTCACTATCTTCACTTCTCTTGATTTGACTCGTCGGCTCCGGTTTCCTCTGCTGTTGTTGATCTATCTTCATCACCACCTGCAGCAACATCTTCAGAAGCTTCAGCCACTGATCCTCCAAGTTTCTTTCCTGCATTACTAGCTTCCTCAGAATGACCACTAGCCTTTGCAAACTGCCTGGTCATATCTTGAACATCCAAGGCAAAATCATCTTGGGCTCTCACCTTTTCAGCTAACCTCTTAACTTCCGCCCTTACTCCTCTTATCTTGTTTGCAACATTCATAAACAGACTGGCCTCTTTTCTTGTTTCCTCTCCAGCCCCAGCCTTAATGTGATTTTCACAAAGAACCAAAATCTTTATCACTGAATCTAAATAACTCCATCAGGTCAAACCCCTAAACTCTTTTCCGTGTTTAGCTCTAATCACCGCCTCTCCAGTATTATTATCATAAAACCACTTTTCAAAGTCCTGTAGCTGTTGGGGAAGAGGATCAGCCAATCTTACCCTATTTACAGTCTTTGGTGGTTTGACTCTCAGTACAATCCTTCCTTTGCCTGTCTCCCAATCTTTATCTTTCTTTGACCTTTTTCTTTCAGCCTTCATGTATCCAAATGACTCGAAATTATCATTAAGTCCATTTTTGATTTCCTTCTCAAGAAATAATGCCCTTTCACTTAAATGAGCATTGATCAAAGGCAAAGTTGCCAAACGTCTCAAATCCCATTTGGGCAAGGTCTTAAAAGCCTTCCTCTTAAGCATATAGCTGATATTTCCTCCTTTTCTTTTGATCATGAACATCTTTAAGCTAGGATTATAGCACCAACTTATGATCTTCTTATCTGCTTCCTTCCTGCTTAAACCTTCTAGATTTTGAAATAAAGGAGTAAGTTCTTCAGCCTCCTTTTCCTTGACCAACCAATCATTCTTGTCCATCTCAAACACATCAGCTTCATCTTCTCCCTTCTTAGCAACATAAATCAGTGGTCGCTCATCAACTTCATAAAATTCTGGTTCAGAATCATAGTCTACCAATTGTTCATCCTCCTCCTCTTCATCAACCAAACCTTTCCTTTATCAGACACTCCCTCAGTGGTAGCTGTAACAACCACTTCTTCACCAACAATATCCTTATCAAAATCAAACTACAAGTTAACAAACCCAGCCTCAATAATAGCTTCATCCTCATTCCTTCCAACATCCTCTCTTGGTATCTCCTGTTCTCCTTCTTCAGTATTTGCTGCTCCAGAAGTACCTCTCCTACCTTAGATGAAGTACCCACATTCAAGAATGAGTACTTAGAGGTATCAGTCAAATCATCTAACTCAGATTGAGTCAGTTGACTAGGTAGGCCGGCTGCAGCTTTCATCTGAGTAATCTCCTCAAACAACCTCTTAATCAAATTATTCTGGTCAACCAACATCCTTTGCATTCCTTCAATCACCTCATCCTTCTGTCTTTCTCTAATCTCCTGATTCGTCAGTTTAGTCTTGATCATACTCAACTCATTTGCCAATGAAGTATTTAGATTACGTATCACATCCTCATCAAGACTCGCACTAGCCTCTCTCCTGGCTGTAAATCCCTCATGTCGATGTTTTGTTCTCCGCTCAGGCTCAACAAAGTCAGTTTTCTTTTTAGATCTCTTTTCTTTCTCTACCCTGATCTCCTCTGCTTGTGCATCAATATCCTCTTCAAAATCATAATCCTTTTCTTTCGCGTATCTCTCCTTTTCTTAGTTGCATCAGCTTGCTGCAGTCTTGTTTCTTCAGCCTTTTGTTTTTTTCATTTCATCACCCGTCTGATATAATTCCAGCGTTCTGGAGGATACATATTCTCCCAAAGATGGGTGATTTTACCACTAAAATCATGACGGATAGCACAGCAATCAGCAAATATACGAAGGTTCATCTGCACCAGTCTCTTGACTTCACCATGCTTAGGAACATCAGGAATAAGATCATCAAAAATCATCTGAAGAAAGCGAGGGTATAACAGCCATTTGTCTTTCTTCACAGCCATCACGTTCTCCGCCATACATGCAAAGATCAGTCTAGCAATGTTTGCCTTCTCCCCTTTACAACATAGCACCATAGCTTTAGCCCAATCGAGATTAAGTCCATCGGATCCACCTTTACGGTGATCTAAGCACATAATAAAAACATGAGCGATATATCTCCACTCCTTAGATAAGAAAGACTTTTTGATCTCTTTCCTTGAACCAAAAGCTGGTCCCTCATACCCCATTCGTCTGAAAGCTTGAAACACTTCAGACTCTGTCATATCCACTTCATCTCCAGAATCATCATCTAGTCTAAGAATCCTAGAAACACTCTCAGCAGTAATAGTCACATCATGATCAATCACTTTGGCTGTGATTCCTTGTACATCTCCTCTAGTATCGTATTCTGCTGATCTCCAAAAATCTCTAATATGAAGATCATAAATAGTAGGTGAGTGAGAAATAGCATAGGCAATAGGGGATCTCTGAAGCCATCTGATACAGTCACGAAATCCAGCTGCCTTGGGAAGAGTATCGTCTAAAATGGCAGTGATGTTATTCCTCTCATCAAATTTGAGATTTTAACCAGATTAAAAGATGAATCAAGGTTTGAAACTCACAAGCGAAGCAAATAGCACTAAATATCAGTCCAAAACACTAACACAAATCAAAATCGCCCAAAAAAAATCACGGAGAAACCCTAAGTAATATACTGAATGATTTTGCGAAATTATGAGAGAAATTTCGCAAACATGACTTATATAGCAAATAGTTTCACAGACAGCGAAACTATAAATTCGTCAGGCGAATTTACAGTTTCGTCCAGTGAAACTGTAATTTCGCTAGGAGATAACTGGTTAACAACTTATTAGCAAACCTAGCGAAATTGCAGTTTCGCTTTGCGAAGCTATTAGCGAAAGAATAATTTCGCACCAATATTTTATTAAAATTTATATATATATAATATATATATATATATATATTATAATATATATATATATATATATATATATATATATTAATCAAAGGAAGCACATCACATAATGAGATCTAAAATAATCAGATATCACATTCTCTAAATATTTATGAACATAAAGATGATCAAAAATCATCTACCAGTCATGAGATCATACTGAATACAAGATCTGATCACAATCTGCACAGAAACAACTGAAATTGAACAAATCAATAACGATTGCTGATAATAAATGCTGATATAATTGTCCACTTAACTCATGCCTTATCCTTTTTCAACAAACAGCTTATGATTCGTTTAAGGTTCGATTAGATGCTTTAGAATGTTAGGACCCCACAATCATTTGGTAAAAACCCTCACCCAACCTCAGGATTTCTTGAATTATGAATCAATCTTCATAGAACAAGACTTGTGCGTTAGTGTACAAATGATTATAAACAGAATATTTCATTCTGAGAGAAATTCATCGATAAGATGATTTGACATAATTATATCAAAATGGTGAGAGCTCCAGATCTATACTCACGTATAACAGAGGAGATAACCATTTGAACATGTGCTGATGAGAGCTCCAGGTCAGTACTATCGTACAGCAGAGGAGATCATCACTCCAGGTCAGTACTCACGTACAGCAGAGGAGATAAGCACAGACACATGACATCTTAACACCAAACATACCAGCGGTGATTCTGGGTGATGACATAACAAAGCAAAATGGACGAAAGATTCATTCTCAATCCAATTTTTGTCAGGACTCAGTTTTTGTGCAAGCCAAAACGATTGAGTAAATCCAGACATTCTTAAGCATGATGTTTAATTTAATCATAAAGCTGCTGTCTACTCTATTCATCAGGCTGAATCTATCAATCATATCGTTAAAGAATCTGATCAATTTTCTCTTTTTTTTAATGTGAAACAGAATCCAGTAACAGTTACTATCATTTCTCATGGAAGTACCGGTCATGTAAATAAAAATATAGAGAATATACAATCATTTCTCATCATGTTAAATTCCGATCTCAGAATTACTCCCCCAAATTTTTATTTTCATATTTCTATTATTATAAGTTAGTCAAAAATTTTTGATATATATAATTTTATATTTTTTATTTTTTTTTTTTTATTTTTTTTTAAATATCAAAGAAATAGAAAATGAAAATTTAAAAAGATATTAACCCAAGCATAGAAATCAATTCATAAAAACGAGGTTTATCAAATGTTTTGTGAAAAGATCAGCTTTTTGATTTTTATATCGATGGGTATATATTAATGAAACCTTCTCTTGAGCATCACGAATCGCATGAATTCGAGTTTCAATATGCTTGGTGCGGGAATGATGAATGGGATTTTAGCAATTCCAATGGCAGCCTCATTGTCACAGAATAAAGGTGTATGAAGAAAATTAATTCCATAATCAATCATTTGGTGTTGGATCCAGAGAACTTGAGAACAGCAGCTGGATGCAGCAATGTATTCAGCTTCCCCTGTAGAAAGAGAAACAGTAGTTTGTTTCTTGCTCTGCCAGGATACCAACAATTTCCCAAATATTGACAACCGCCAGACACAGATTTTCTGTTTAACCTGCAACCATTAGAATCACTATCAGAGTAAGCATGTAAATCAAAATTCCCACCATATGGATACCACAATCCTAGACGAGACGATCCTTTGAGATAACGAAATATTCATTTGACAGCTTTCTCATGAGATTCCTTTGGAGCCGACTGATATCTAGCACAATAACCAACAGCGAAAGTGATATCAGGACGACTTGCAGTAAGATACATGAGAGAGCCAATCATAGACCTAAAAATGAGGATCAACTGGTTTTCCATTTTCATCCAGAGTGAGAACAGGTCTGAGCCGTAAAGGGAGTCATCTCAGTAGAAGCATCATCCATCTTAAATTTCTTCAAAATATCTTTAATATACTTCTCCTGATGAATAAGAATTCCTTCTTGCTGTTGTTCAACTTGCAATCCAAGAAAGAAACACATTTCACCCATCATACTCATTTCAAACCTTTGGCTCATAACTTCTTCGAACTCTCTACACAATTGAGAATTTGTAGATCCAAAAATAATATCATCAACGTACACTTGAACAAAGATCATTTCACCATTCACCTCTCTTTTGAATAAAGTCATATCAATGGTACCACGAGAGTAACCATTGCTTAGAAGATATTGCGTAAGTGTCTCATACCAGATTCTGGGTGCTTGATGAAGACCATACAAAGATTTATCAAGCTTAAACACTTTATCAGGAAAATCAGGATCTTCAAAGCCTGGTGGTTGACACACATATATCTCCTCATCAATGTCTCCGTAGAGAAAAGCACACTTCACGTCCATCTGGTAAACTTTGAATTGTTTATGAGCAGCATGAGCAAGAAATATTCTGATTGCTTCAAGACGAGCAACTGGAGCAAAGACTTCTGTATAATCAATTCCTTCTTCTTGAGCAAAGCCTTGCACTACAAGTCTAGATTTGTTACGCACCACCACTCCCCGATCATCTGGTTTGTTCTTAAACATCCATTTTGTACCAATTGGATATTTGTTGGGAGGTAAATCAACTAAGGTCCAAACCTTAAGCTTTCTGAACTGTTGAAGTTCCAATTGCATAGACTCTACCCAACAAGGATCTTGTAGAGCAGCATGAACATTTTTCGGAACAATTTGAGAGATGAAGCATGAGAAAAGACAAACATTAATTAGACCAGATTGACTTCGCGTGCGAACACCATCAGAAACAGATTTAATCACATTATCAAGTGGATGATCTTTCAGAGTTTTGTAATCACTTGAAGAAGGAAAGATGGTTGAAGAAGTATCACCCATAGCTGGAGAAATATTAGATGAGGTGAATCAATTATAGGTGTTGGATCAGGTAAATTAGAAGATGTAGGAGGTAAAGAATCAGATGATGGAGCTGGATCGGGCATTGGAGACAAAGAGCTGACATCAGTTGAAACAACATCATTTACTAACGAGGTGGATGGAACAGACGATGGAGATGATGAAATAATATTTGTTTGAGTACTTGGAATTGATGTATCATCATCGAAAACTGGCAAATTAAATGAATTGAACACCGTATCGGAGTCAAAGAACCATGCAGGTTCAGATTTAACTTCAGAAGGATTGGATTCCTGCCAATCAACATAGAATGACTCTTGAACAATACGTGTTCTCTTGTTATAAACCCGGTACGCCTTTTGTGAAGAAGAATATCCAACAAAATAACACTCGTCAGAAACAGCACCAAATTTTGTCTTTTGAGATTGAGTATTCAAAAGTGTACAAGAACAGCCAAATGGTCGAAAGAAATCAATTAGTGGCTTCCTCTTATGAAAAAGTTCATAAGGAGTCTTCACTTTATCTTTCACAATTAGCACCCTGTTTAGAACATAAGATGCACAATTGACAGCTTCAGCCCAGAAAATAATTGGTAATGAGGATTCTATCAGCATTGTACGAGCAGCTTCCACGAGAGTGCGATTCTTTCTTTCTGCAATACCATTCTGCTGGGGTGTTCTTGCAGCACTAAATTGTCTTACAATCCCTTTTTGAGCACAAAATGAATCAAGAATCTGATTTTGAATTCAGTGCCATTGTCACTTCTTAGTCCCATAACTCTTCTCTTACTGATTGATTCGATAGAAAGAATTAATTTCTGCAATTCCTCTGCAACTTCACCTTTGTGTGCAAGAAACCTCACCCATGAATATCTTGAGAAATCATCTGTAACAACAAGACAAAAAGATTTTTTAGCAATTGATTTAACACTAATTGGCCCAAATAAATCAGTATGTAACAACTCAAGAGGACTTGATATGCTATTTAAAAGTTTGGGCTTATGAGGTTTCTTATGTTGTTTTCCTTTGGCACATGCCATGCATTTTTCATTAACAGAAAAATCTTTTAAAGGAAGTCCTCTAACAAGATTGTTCTTTACTAATTTATTAATTATCTTAAAATTGACATGGCCTAAGCGACGATGCCACAAGAGTGACTCAGAGGTTGATGCTTTTGAGAAAAGACAAGTTGCAGTAGCCTTTGACTCATTTGAATTCATATCAAGAAGATATGTATCATGTTTCCTTGGAGCACGCATGAGAATTAAATCATCTGGAATGGCAATCTTTGATTTTAAAAATAAACATTCGTCAGATTTAAATAGAACAGGAATGTCTTTATCGCAAATTTGAGAAACACTCAGAAGATTAAAAGCCAATTCAGGAACATGGTTGACTTTTTCTAGAGTAAGAGAACCATTGGTAACTTCTCCTTGTCCAATCATTTTTCCACCCTTCTTATTTCCAGCAAATGCCACATATCCTCCATCTATAATCTGATAATTGGTCAACAAATCCTTTAATCCCATCATATGCTTGGAACATCCGCTATCAACATGCCACAAACTGTGTACAATCTTTGAAGAGGATTCCTGAAATGAATTAACAAATCACTTAGCCAGGAGTAATAGGGACCCAAGATTGAACAACTTTACTTTTTAAAGAAGCTGATTTTTTTACAGAAGAAATTATTAACCAATTTTGTCAATTTATTCCAAAACAATTCCTATTAGAGGATCCTTGAATCAATGGAGAATTTTTGACAAGATGATCCTCTTGACCACACCTGAAACAATGAGGTTTGAATCTAGGTCTATGATGTGATGAGGTAAAAATAGGATCAATAATAATCTCCTCATCACATTCAGACAAACTAGAATCAACATCACTGAATGTCTCATACAACTCATGATGTTGTTGTTTATTTGAATCAGAATTTTTCTTTACAAATTAGAACATGATTCTTCTGACAAATCTGTAAAACTTGTACCATTGGTACTGGTGTCAGATGAAGACGAACTGCATTTTTCTGATGATGTCATATTTAATGGTATGAAAGATGGAATAGGTTGAGAAAAGAACTTTTCGAAACAATTAATTTTAAGTTGTTCAATTGTTTTTGGAGAAAGATTAGATGCATTACATTCATTACTAGAACAAAAATCATCACTACCATGATTTGAAGTACAAGATGGAATAAAACTATCAAGAGAACATGAGACATTCAAGTCTGTTACATTTGAACTAGAAACAAAAACTGAATTTAACTAGACTTATTATCTAAAACAGACTGCTGATTTTCAAGTGTACTAGAACTAGTGCATCCAAGCCCACTAGTTGGTCCATAGTCGTAGTCTTCACGAATGTACTTAGAGTTATTCCCGACTAAACCTGCAAACATACTGTCAGTATCTGATTTGATTAAATCATTAGAAGGATGAGGAACAGGCATAGGAGAATAACAGTATGTACTAGGAGGAGGATAAACCTGTACATTTTCATAACCCAAACTGTTTTAATTCTTGCTCCCCGTTGAGATTTACAAAGATCATCATGTTTCATTCCAGAAATAGTCCATTTATCTAACTTTGACTGAAGTTTGCTTGCTTCAAATTCAGCAAGAGCAACCCTTTCAGTCAAAGTATTAATCTCTACATTTCTTTCCAAAACAATTCTTTTAAATGATTAGTTTCTTTTAAAGCCTCATTTAATTTCACAAAATATTTTGATTCATTCATTTTAAGTTCATCATTAATTCGTTTTAAATCCTTTTCATTATCAATTAACAAACGATTAGCTTTATAAATCCCAAAAAGTCTAATTTTGCAAGCAGATGAGCACATATCCTGTATTACCTCATAAGGAAGTCCCATTACCATCCTTTCAGCAGCTAAAGCTTTATCGCACATGCATACTGGAGTACTTGATTTCCTTTCCTCAACAGTAGCAGCAACATCCTCCTTCTCTTTTCCTATCTTCTTTTGAATTTCTTCTTCATTTGAACCTGCAGTTTCCTCTTTCCACTCTCCATCTGCCTTTTCTTCTTTCTCCTTTACTGAAGACTCGTTTTCTTTTTTGAATTCCTTGAACAGCACAAATCCATCTTCACCAACTTCCATTTCATTACCTTCCACAACTTCAGCAACTAACGCGTGATTTATCTCAAATCTTGTTTCTTCCACCTCTGCACTCCAATCAAAGTTTGAGATCAAGGCCGACTCCTTTTTTGAATTTACTTCTTCCTTTTCTTTCTCTGCTGTCAATCTTGGTACTCCAGTGTTACTAGGATGTGTGACAATTGGTAATGGACATTCACGTTTAAAATGTCCCAATTGTTTACAATTAAAGCACCTCAATTTTGACTTATCAAATCCCAGTTTTGAGGTAGATGATTGACCACCAAAATTCTTTCTTCCTGTTCTTTCCATGAATCTTCGGGCTCTTAAAGTTAACATCTCCATTTGCCATTGAATGTCAGTTTCTTCTAAATCATCAGGATCAACCTGATACATATCCTCCATAGTCATTCCTTTACCTATCAATTCTCCAGCAACAAGAGCTTCATAGCTCTAAACAAACATTCCAAAAAGAGCCATTGTTTCAGATGGAATTGAAGTTTCAGCATTGACCTTAGAATTTCCCAATTCTTTTCCAACATGACTATTACCACTCGAGAAATTACTTGTATTGCTCCCTCCTTGAATTGGATTTTGAATGTGAGAGTTTGCAGCGGATGACAACAAAGCAGCATTTTGAGAAAAACCAGATGTGGGCATCATAGTCTGGTTAAATTCTCTTCTTTTCATATCCAACTCAAAAGATTTCAACTTGTTAATGATATCCATCAGCTTATAATCTGTAAAACCTCTTTCTTGTTTAAGCATTCTCACTTGAAGAATCCACTATGGTGGAAGAGAATCGAGAAGCCTATTAACTTGTTCACTGTTGGAGAGCCTTTCATCATACTTCTTCAGAGTGCTTGAGACGGTTAAGAAACGATTTGTAAGATCTGTAAAACTTTCATTCTTGTATCCTACAAACGAATTGAACTCCTTTTCAGCCTGAATACTTTTTCTTTTACCAAATCTGCATTCCCATCATAGAATTCACAGAGAGCATCATAAAGAGATTTAGCATTTTTATGCTCTGCAAAACGGTTGTAGATGTCTGGAGCCAAGCAGAGAGTTAGAGCACCAAAAGCTTTTTGATCACGATCAATCAACTTCAGATCTCTTTCAGTATAAGAATATGGGTCTTTGTTCTGAGAAACAACATCACCAACAGTAACCGTAGGTATGTGAGGACCTGAAATAATCGATTCCCATTGATTATGGTCAGTGTAGAAAAAGAAAGCTTTGAGACATCTCTTCCAATCTTCAAAATTATCTCCATTAATGAGTCTTGGAGGTCTATTAGGAGCAACACTTTCAAGATCAGCAAGTGTAAGAGTAGTTAATTTCGACATGATAGTTTCGGCAGGAATGTTTATAATTTCGCTGACAAATTCGCAGAAAAAGGTGACTTGGATAACAGTTTCGCTGAAACAATACTTTCGCTGACACTTTCGCAGAAGCAGACACTTTCGCTAGCAATTTCAGCAGCACTTTCGCTTGAACAGAGACACTACTTGCTTAGTTTCGCTGCTAACTTCGCAGATAACAAGCTTGAACTTTCGTTCAGAAATAAATTCGGCAGCAATTTCGCTTGTTTGCAACATTCATAAACAGACTGGCCTCTTTTCTTGTTTCCTCTCCAGCCCCAGCCTTAATGTGATTTTCACAAAGAACCAAAAGATCTTTATCACTGAAGCTAAATAACTCCATCGGGTCAAACACCCTAAACTCTTTTCCGTGTTTAGCTCTAATCACCGCCTCTCCAGTATTATTATCATAAAACCACTTTTCAAAGTCCTGTAGCTGTTGGGGAAGAGATCAGTCAATCTTACCCTATTTACAGTCTTTGGTGGTTTGACTCTCAGTACAATCCTTCCTTTGCCTGTCTCCCATCTTTATCTTTCTTTGACCTTTTTCTTTCAGCCTTCATGTATCCAAATGACTCGAAATTATCATTAAGTCTATTTTTGATTTCCTTCTCAAGAAATAATGCCCTTTCACTTAAATGAGCATTGATCAAAGGCAAAGTTGCCAAACGTCTCAAATCCCATTTGGGCAAGGTCTTAAAAGCCTTCCTCTTAAGCATATAGCTAATATTTCCTCCTTTTCTTTTGATCATGAACATCTTTAAGCTAGGATTATAGCACCAACTTATGATCTTCTTATCTGCTTCCTTCCTGCTTAAACCTTCTAGATTTTGAAATAAAGGAGTAAGTTCTTCAGCCTCCTTTTCCTTGACCAACCAATCATTCTTGTCCATCTCAACACATCAGCTTCATCTTCTCCCTTCTTAGCAACATAAATCAGTGGTCGCTCATCAACTTTATAAAATTCTGGTTCAGAATCATAGTCTACCAATTGTTCATCCTCCTCCTCTTCATCAACCAAACCTTTCCCTTTATCAGACACTCCCTCAGTGGTAGCTGTAACAACCACTTCTTCACCAACAATATCCTTATCAAAATCAAACTGCAAGTTAACAAACCCAGCCTCAATAATATCTTCATCCTCATTCCTTCCAACATCCTCTCTTGGTATCTCCTGTTCTCCTTCTTCAGTATTTGCTGCTCCAGAAGTACCCTCTCCTACCTTAGATGAAGTACCCACATTCAAGAATGAGTACTTAGAGGTATCAGTCAAATCATCTAACTCAGATTGAGTCAGTTGACTAGGTAGGCCGGCTGTAGCTTTCATCTGAGTAATCTCCTCAAACAACCTCTTAATCAGTTTATTCTGGTGAACCAACATCCTTTGCATTCCTTCAATCACCTCATCCTTCTGTCTTTCTCTGATCTCCTGATTCGTCAGTTTAGTCTTGATCATACTCAACTCATTTGCCAATGAAGTATTTAGATTACGTATCACATCCTCATCAAGACTCGCACTAGCCTCTCTCCTGGCTGTAAATCCCTCATGTCGATGTTTTGTTCTCCGCTCAGGCTCAACAAAGTCAGTTTTCTTTTTAGATCTCTGTTCTTTCTCTACCCTGATCTCCTCTGCTTGTGCATCAATATCCTCTTCAAAATCATAATCCTTTTCTTTCGCGTATCTCTTCCTTTTCTTAGTTGCATCAGCTTGCTGCACTCTTGTTTCTTCAGCCCTTTTGTTTTCAGATTCATCAACCCGTCTGATATAATTCCAGCGTTCTGGAGGATACATATTCTCCCAAAATCACACGCTCCCCTTATGCAGCCCATCGTACATATCGCACAAATCGCACCAACGGAGTGGTCACCAAGACCGACTCCCCCTGTGTGTGTGAGAACTCTCAGAGTTTAGCCAGAATCGCACGCCATGTCATGGGTTAGCCAAGATCGCACGCTACATAAACCACACGAGGCAGCCAAAATCGCACGCTACATAGCACACAGTAAATACCACATCGCACGTATCGGAGCAGTTAACAAAACTAAACTTCCTACTGTGTTTATGTCCCCTTATGAGTAAGCCAAGATCGCACGATATACTACACACACAGTTGAGCTAACAACTCTCAATTAGTCATGAACCTCCTTTCTTCTTTCGTAAGCCATCCTTACTCTCATTTGTTCGTTCATGCTTGCATTCATTCATTACGTTCCTCTTTTCATTATCTTCAACTTTACGTTACATAATACTTTAATTACATTCATTAACGTACATCACACAACCACGGGAAGATAATCATAAATAATAATAAGGAACATAACAACATACAACATCAATCACACAAGGCAACATCGCACACCCATAACATACATCATGCATAACATACAACATCACACAATCACACAACATCAAGCATCACACGAATCACGCGCATCGCATCACACATAACTATACGTCATCACACGTCAGCATGCATCGTATCATCATCATCATCAGCTCATCATCATAAATCATTTTACATCATCCATTCCCATCACATCGTCTACATCCCTAAAGATCCGAGCCTACGTCCGCACTTCCCGCAAGTCAGACAATACTATGGTCATTCGGGTGTATGGACCCTATTCGGTCGCATGGTCTCTTATGCGTATGAGAACACTCAGGCGAATAGACCTCCAGTCGCATAGCCTCCAATCGCATGCTTCCCATGTGAATGAAGCTCAGTCGCATGACATCTAGGCGTATGGACCTTAGTCGCATGACCTTCATACGAATGGCCCTCAGTCGCACACCTTTCGTGCGAATGGACTTCAATTGCACGACTCACAGGCGTATGGACTCCAGTCGCATGACCTTCAGTCGCATGACCCTCATTCGCATTTCATTCAGTCGCATGACCCTCATTCGCATTTCCTCTAGTCGCATAGCCCTCATATTTATGACCCTCAGTCGCACTACTCATATACGAATGAACCTTAGTCACACTCTTGTCGTCCGTATGGGCCCAGTCGCATGCCATTCGGATGCATGGGCCTCCAGTCGCATAGCCCTAGCTGTGCGCAGAATGCAGTTCATCCCTAACTGCAGCCGCCAAGTTCGACCTCAAATCTCTTCCAAACCTCTTTTAAGCCCAAATCAACCATTCTAAACCTTAGGGAAGCATACCACGACATCATTCAAGCATACACAAGCATGAAATCAAGCCCCAAACAAACCATACACATACACATACATACATAAACGGGTTTACACCCAAAAACTTGAAAAAGGGTTTTCAGATGTGTTCCAGCCCTAATCATTCAAAAACATGTAAAAGAGGGGTCCTAGAACTCACACAAACGATCCCGTCGAGTAGAGCTTCGATTTGACCCGCTACACGACGATTTCCACGCTCAAATCCACCCGAACCAAGCTTTTCTCCTCTTTTCTCCTTTTCTTCTCCCTCTCTTTGGCTGAAAATGTCAAGAATGGGGTGTCTTCCCCCTTTTATACTCCCATTCATCGAAGTTTCTCTCATTGGCGAGTTTGGTCCCTCGACTTTGGACTTTATTTCTTTTTCTTCTTTCGTTGGCTTCAAAGAAAATTTCCTGGTGTTACAGCAAACATG
Organism: Flaveria ramosissima; assembly: GCA_025215565.1. NCBI lineage: Eukaryota > Viridiplantae > Streptophyta > Magnoliopsida > Asterales > Asteraceae > Flaveria > Flaveria ramosissima. Next base: position 25,883,436 of record CM046036.1, read on the forward strand.
ATATCTAGCCTGCTGGCTGTGAGGTACATAAGAGATCCAATCATAGCCCTGTAGAGATGTTCATCCACACATTCTTCCTCAAGATCATGTCCAAGTAAGTGGTTTCTGGCTATAGGTGTCTTTGCAACCTTACATTTAGTCATGTTGAATCTTTTAAGTATGTCTTGTACATAGGTTGACTGACTTACGAAGATGCCACTGTCAACTTGCTTTACTTGAATTTCTAGAAAGAAATTGAGTTCCCCCATGGCACTCATCTCAAATCTATTCTTCATCAGCTTCTTAAAGTCTTTGCAGAGCTTTGGATTAGTTGACCCGAAGATAATGTCATCTATATACACTTGATCCAGCATTAAATCGTTCCCTGTTCCTTTGATGAAGAGAGTTCCATCTACAGTACCTCTTTTGTAACCACGCTGACAGAGATACTGAGAAAGAGTCTTATACCACTTTCTTAGAGCTTGGTGCAGCCCATAAAGAGCTTTAGTAGTGTAATTAGAAGGTCTTCTCAACTCAAATCTTGGTTCGGGATCTCTTGTTGATAAGATATATCTGTGGACCATGAAACATTCTCATAAAATCTGGTAAAAGAGTTGGTAACTTAACTCAAGATCAAACAACCAATCAGGACCAGAACCTTTCACACTAGGAGTATGCTCATTGAAGGTCACATTGGGTGACTCCTCAACTACTCTAGTTTTAAAATTGTATACTCTATACGCCTTAGCTTGAGAAGAGTATCCAATAAAGTATCTATCATCTTATTTCTCAACAAATTTGGCTACCAGATCTTTGGTATTCAAAATGGTGCAAGGACATCCAAATGAGCTGAGAAAACCAACTAAAGGTTTCCTCTTGTGCCAAAGTTCATAAGGAGTCTTACCTTGAGTCTTGACTACTAAAACTTTGTTTTACACATAGCAAACGGTGTTCACTGCCTCTGCCCAGAACGTGATGGGAAGTTTAGAGTCAGACAACATGGTTCTTGCAGCTTCAATTAGTGGCCTATTTCTCCTCTCAGCAACACCATTTTTCTGAGGAGTCCTGGGAGCATTATATTATCTTGTAATACATTTTTCATCAGATAATATATCAAGGATTTGTTTCTTAAATTCAAGTTATTGATCACATCTTATGGTCTTGAAGAGTGTGATCACATTGATTCTTAATTTTCAGAATGAATTTTTTCAAGATCTTAGGAGTCTCATCTTAGTTCTAAGGAAGGAGACCCAAGTGAATCTTGTGAAGTCATCTATGATCACTAAACAACATGAGGTCCTTCCTAGATGCATTACACACTGGTGGGGCCAAAGAGATCTATATGTAACAAGTGTAGGGGAGTAGTGATATAGTTTCTTTCCTTTGGCTAGTGAGATACCTTGTGCTACTTCTCTTTTAGGTTATGGAGTTTCAAAGAGATCCATACAATGGTCATCACTTGTAAACTCTTTTTTTTGCATTCCAGTTACCAAATCATTCTTAATTAATTTATTCATGTTTTTAAAGTTCACATGGCATATTCTTTTATGCCAAAGGAAAGACTAATTACTATTTGCTTTAGATAGAAAGCAAGAGGCTTCTCCTAAGGGAGATGTTTCTTGCAAGTCCATCTTGTACATGTTTCCTTTTCTCGGGGCTCTGAGCAGATATGCTCTTAAGGAATGATCACCCTGGGCTTGAAAACAATGTACTCATGCTCAGTGAAGAGCATGTTGTGTCTCTTATCACAAAATTGTGATACACTAAGTAGATTGTACCCAAGCACCTCGATAAAGTTTACCTTCTTAATACTAAGCTTACCATTTTTGGCCCTACCCCTTCCAGTAATGTAACCACCTGAATCTCCACCCAAAGCAACTGGCCCTCCATCATTTTTCTCAAAGTTTTGAAGCAAAAAGCCATTGCCTGTCATGTGCCTGGAACAACCATGGTTAATGATCCGTACATTCCTTTTGGTATTTAGTTGTTTCTGTAGATAAAGAGATGGTTAGTTACATTTGGAAACCCAAGCCTTGCTAGTCCTGGGCTTGTCAAAGTGAACTGAAGACAATGCAATAATAATTGATCCTTTATTCAAGCTTTAAGGGTCATCAGCTGTTTTTGATGAATAACTTTCAGTCACAATGTCTTCCTTTATCTTCTACACCATCTTTGGGAAATTAGACTCAACCTTCAACACATTTGAATTTTTGATGACTTAAGAAGTTTTGGAGACTAGAGCTTCGAATAAGTTTGCATCCACTATAGCAGACTTCAGTACTTCGAAAGCATTCCTTTCTTCCGAAACCAAATTTTCTTCCGATGATAAATTTTCACTTGTCTTCTTCTTTATTTTGGAGCTTCCGAAGGAAAAGACTTTCCTTTCGAAGCTGGCTTCTCCTTGATTTTCTCAGAAGTTTTCTTCTTGATCATGTGGACAGTACTTTTAGGATTGTAGAGACAATCCTTAGCTAAATGAGAAGTACTACCAACATGACACAGTCTATTTGTTTTCTTCTAGGAATCTTTATTTAAGAGGAAGGCTGAACTTGATCACTTTCCATCTCCATCTTCATCTTTGCAGATGATGTAGCAGGCTTCTTAGGGTGAGGTTTGCTTTTGGAATTGGATGGTTCAGTCTGTGTAGCAGTGGTACGCAACTGATTCAGCATTCTTCTTGATGTTGGGATGATTTTGACAAGAACTAGAACTCATGGTACTAGAGTTCATGGTTGAGTCTTCAGCCTTAACCACTTCAAACCCTGCAGAGATAAACACTTGGATCTGCTTAGAATGAAAGTGGTCTTGATCTCTTGAGCCTTCTTTGACTTCCTCTTGGTTTTTCTGTTCAAGTTCTTCCTCTTAGACTTGGTCATCCCAACTTCTTTTCTCTCCTTAGGAGAATTGTGACCCTTCTTAGGATGATCTTCTTCACTCTTCCCAGATTCATCATTCACTATGACTCGACGACCCGTTGGTGACACAAGATGGATATTTGTGAAATATATATTACTTAGAAAATATTAAGAAATGATACTTCACTTGAAAGTGTTCAAAAGCCTTTGTATCTTGAAGTTGACATATTATTTGGGTAATTAAATATCATTTTAACTCGACCCGAGACGTGACTCGAGTGTTTAGTAATTAGTTATGTAAATTAGGGTTTTGAAATAATCTTATTTTCTTAGGTAAAATATTTGTATTATAGTAATTGAAATATAATTTGAAATATCAAAATCTAAGAAAAATCACTAGCTTTCGTATTTCATAATCCAAGTATAAATACATATATATTTAAAATAATTATTTTATAATTTTCTTAGTAGGATTATTCTTTTATTTTGTCTTGTTCTTCATATATATTAAATTAGGGTTTCTTTATTTTATTAAGTAAATATGATACATTATAAAGTAAAATCTCTTTAATAAATTAATTAGCTACCTTAGTCAATTTACCAACTTGTCGTAACCCATCCCTAGTAACTAATATTATGAACTCCATAAATTTATATTTTAAGTCCCATGTCAAATTAGCAACAAAATCATGTGTCATCTTTGTTAAAAGCCATCTACTAACCATTTTAACATCCCTTTTAAACTAATATAATATTTAGTTTTGAAGTTTATATTTTTCCCTTTTAAAGTCTCATGTTTATATATATTTAACCATACTTGTAAATTTGGTCCAATTTGTCATCAAGTTATAACCCAACTTTTGTAATAATATACTACCACTCACTAACTAAGTATGACTTGAAGAATATATATAAGTATTCATATTAGTATTTGTAAGAGTTTAAAATCCCAGAACCATAACATAACCCTTTTGTAGCTTCTTTTGAGTTTTAACAAATTTATATGACTTTTTATAAAATCATCAACAAGTAATTAAGTCAAACATGGATAATATTTACTTTTTAAAATGAAGAATCATTATTTACTTCATGTTAAAATGTCTTGTATGAAATATGTAAGGATTCCTTTAGTCTGATGCAAACCAAAACATCCAATGTCTCTCTGCAAGTAATGCACTAAGTACTGAAGAAGAATTGTTTTGGAAGTTTTACACCATACACTAGAAATATTCTAAGTGTAAAATCTTCCGAAGCCAAACATGAAGTCTTCCAAAGCCTCAGAGACAAAGTCTTCCGAAGCTTCATCCTATGAAGACAGATTTCTTCCGAAGACTTTTAGTAACATGCTTTATCTGATGTACTGTTCCATAAAGCTGGACACCTTTCCGCTGCATCTCTGTAAAGTCACCAACTTACATGAGTTGGTGAAAAGGTCCATGCTTTTGGTAACTGTACATTGAGGTCTTGAGTCTGTAACTTTCTACTTTATGTACTTTATCCTTTTTGTAATAGATAAGGATGTGAGCTATGGCATGTCATAGTCATAAGGTCAAAAGGCAGATATGCCTTTTGATTCTACAATTGATTTTGTTTGTGTCTAGTCAATTGTATCCAGCTGCCTTTCAAAGTATAGCCGGCTGTAGGTTGTAGTATAAGTATTCCAAGTTCTAGTATCTTTCTTTATGCTTTGTAACACTTGTAAAAGAACTTGAGAAAGCAATATACTGCCTCCTTGAAACCCAAATCTCTTGTTCTGTCTCTTTATCATTACTTGTGTTCTTTGTATCAATATCTTGGTTAATCCAGTTTACTGTTTGATCAAGTTTAGTTAATCTCCTCTTTGTGTTGTTGTGTTGTAATTGTTAAGCCCTTAACCGGTCCTGCAAAATATTATCCTTGAAACTCATTGTTGATAAACACCATTTCTAACATGAAAGAATTTAGTGGATGAATGTTGTTACATATGAATTAGTAGGTGAATAATATAATGAAATGAAAGATATATAGACAAAAAGATAGTGTTCTCACTAAAAACAAGCAAGAAGATATGGAAGGGTTGATGTAAAATGCTTGGAAGCTTCAAAAATCACTTGGTCTTCAACAATGGCACTTAAATCATCCAAGATTTGTAAAAAATGAGTTTGATGTCAAATGAAGTGGTGGTGAGGGTGTCTTGGATGAATTTTTGAAAGAAGGAAAGAAGGAAAAGAGTGTGTTGGGTGGTGTTGGTGAATTGTGAAGGTTACTTGCATATATAACCATACATGAATTGGTAAATCAACTCATATGAGAGTGTTGGTCAACTTCTTGGAGGAAGACAATCCAAAAAGGGTTAGGGAGACATGCACTTTGTTTATGACATTTCCTTTATCACAAAATGGTAAGTTTCAAAGTTTGCAAAAATGCAAAGTAGTCTTATAGAGATTTGGAAAGAAAAGAAGAAGGTGAAAGGAAGGGGTGGGGGTACGAGGATGGCCAAGGGATTGAGAATGGGAGGTTTTCTTTCATTTTTTAATAGTATTGGGTATTTGGGTGGTATTTTGTTGCACTTTTGTTATTTTTACATATTTTTATATTTTTACTTTTTATTTTTTAAAATACATTAAAATATGATCAGAACTTGTATAATATCATATCTTTTAATATTGATGGTATGTTAATGATACATCGTGTATCCAGTAGTCGCGTCAAAAACGATTCATTCCGGGAGAAATATCAATTTACGCGATTAGTTTTATTTATAAATTTAAGCTTTTCCAATGTATTTAATTTGGAATCTAAAATAATTTGAATCACTAGAATTTAAAATACTTTGAAACACTTTAAGGTACTTATTAGTATATATATATTAACTATCATCAACGTTTGTGTGTGCCGGTTGTACCGCCTGTAAAAATTGTACTTACGCCAAATCAACGATGCATGAAATGTTATGCATAAAATTTTGAAATGCATGAATGACGTTAAATAGATAGAACTCGATTGAAACTCATGTAAAATATGCAAAATTATGACTAAGTCGCGCCGGATATTGACCTTAAATTTGCCACTTGTCACAAAAACTGACAACCACTCGTCGTAGATTTACGATCTTGGCAACATCCCCCATAATAACTATTTGTATATCCATGTAACTTGAAGTTTCCTTCATAAGGATACCATAACCCTAAAGCCTATTTTCCTTTGAGATATCTGAATATTCGTTTGTCGGCGATAAGGTGACATTCCTTCGGGTCAGATTGGTACCTGGCACAGACACAAACAATATACATTATATCAAGTCTAGATGTAGTAAGATACATCAAATATCCAATCATAGATCTGTATAGAGTTTGGTCACTTGATTTTCCTTTCGGATCAAGTTCAATCTTGGAATTAACGCCAGTTGGAGTTCTGATGGATTGACAATCTTACAGTTTAAACTTTTTCAAGAGCTTTTCAACAAATTTCTCCTGATTGATAAAAATTCCATCTGTAGACTGTTTCACCTGTAAGCCAAGGAAAAAATTAATCTCTCCCATAAAACTCATTTGGAAAGGAGACTTTATAATTTCTTCAAATTCATTGCACAAAGTTGGACTTGTAGAACCAAATATGATATCATCAACATACTCTTGAACACATAAGAGATATCACCATCCCTCTTTATAAATAAAGTTGGATCAATTTTCCCTCTTATGTATCCATGCTGGATCAAATGCTGTGACAATGTATCATACCAAATTCTAGGAGCTTGATGAAGAACATACAAAGCTTTACTAAGCTTGTACACACGATGAGGATATCCTGAATCTTCAAAACCAGAGGTTGCTTGACATACACATCATCAGTTATTGGTCCATACAGGAAAGCACCTTTTATATCCATCTGGAACACCTTGAATTTCATATAAGAAGCATAACCCAGGAATACACGAATTGCTTCAAGTCTTGCAACTGAAGCAAAGACTTCTTTATAATCTATTCCTTCTTCTTGGGTGTAACCTTGTGCAACGAGTCTCGTTTTGTTACGAACAACAATTCCGCAATCATATGACTTGTTTCCAAACAACCATTTTGTGCCGATGGCATTTTCTCCTTTAGGCAAATCCATAAGCTTTCACACTTCCTGTTTGCGGAACTGTAATAACTCTTCTTGCATTGCCTCAATCCAACTATTGTCCTGTAACGCTTCAGTGATGTTTTTGGGGACAATTTGAGATAGAAAACACGAGTATAAGCAAAGGTTTGCTTGTTTGGAATGACTCCTCATTGTTCTCTCATTCAATGGACCGATAATCTGAGATGTAGGATGTCTCTTATGAATACGAGATGTTGGAATATCATATTCTTGAACATTAACATTAAGATTAGTCTGGTTCAAGTCGGAAAGCTACTGCAATAGGTTCGAAGAATGCGGATTGACATTAGGAACTTGAGTTGGTGAGTTGGTGAGTTGATAAAGTAGTCAAGATTATCAGAAACAACTACATCATTAGAAACTGATGAATGCCAGACTCAGGTTGTACAATTTCAGGACCATCATTAGGAATAGGCTGTGAAACATTCGAATCTTGAGAAACAGAATGTTCTTGTGCTTGTTGATCATGAGATTCAGAATAAAACACAGGATCTTTAACAAACGAAAAGAATGGATAATCTAGGCTAGAATCATCCATATCATCAGAATCAGAATCATCAGTGAAAGATCCAAGATCTCCTACTTGTTTTTGTTGTCACTTGGAGATTCAAACAAGTTAGAATTGATTGAATTTGACAAAGAATCTAAATCAAATAACCAAGCTAGAGCATTTGCAACTGATGGAAATGAGTTTTCAAGAAATTTAACATTGAAAGTTTCAATGATAACATTCGTCCTAGAGTTATAAACTCTAATGGCTTTTGAAACCGACGAATATCCCACGAAAAATCCATCATCAGATTTTGCTTCAAATTTTCCAAGATGATCATTTGAATTTAAAATCAACACTTGACAACCAAAAGACTTAAGAAAATCTATATTAGGTATCCTGCCAAACATCAACTCATAAGGAGTTTTCTGTTTATCTTTCACCAATAATGTATGATTCTATACAAAACACGCTATGGATAAGTGTGAATCCAAGGATCGTCAACAGGAATTATCAGTGTCGGTTGATGGCAAGTCAACGTTTGCGGAATCAACGTTGATGTGGTTTAATTGTTTTAAATAACTTTAAATATCAATAAATGTTCAAGAACACACGTAACAAAACACAATTAATGATTAATCAGTTTTCATTAGAACATGTTAATGATTACAAATATAATGAATGAATGATATCAAAGTATGTTATGATGTGACGGCTGCTAGGGTTTGATTGAGAGACTTTGAAGTGATTGTCGTATTGCTATTGCTGTTGTCGATCAATCAATCGTCTAACACAATCGTCCTTGAATCGAAACCTAGGATCCATATATATAGATAATGATGTTTCAGTTATAGGAAACACCGGATCTCTTGGGATTTGATTTGTTTCGGTTAAGGAATCATCGGATTTCTCGGGATTCGCATAACTGCCTTGTTGACTTGTTGACTTGTAACACGTATTATTATACAAGTGTTTGGACTCCGGAGGAATAGTCTTCAATAGAAATTTGTTCTTCCGTATATGATTTGTTCTTCCGTAGAAGTCTTGTTCTTCCGAAGGAGTCTTGTTCTTCCGAAGGAAACTTGTTCTTCACTTCTCGTTGTTCATCCGCAGAGGATCTTCGGATGTAAAGTTACTTGTAAGAAATATATCTACAGAAGAACAAAATGTTCATCCGTAGATGTTTCTTACACTTGGTCAATTTCGTAAATTGACCAATTATAATGTTTGTACCTGCAACCATACATAAGTCAACACACACATAAATGGGTTAACCTATATATTTAATGCATACACAATAATGAATTACAAATATTCATTACAGATATTAATTCAAGTACTAAGCCTATACATAATGAACTAGATCTACTGATCCTAGACCTAACAATACTCCCCCTTAGGCTTAGATACTTGCAATCAGTTCTTCAAAACTGAAAGTTCCTTGACTCTGGCAATGATTTTTTTGTAGAAGTAAGACACAGCAGTCTTCTGATCATCATACTTGTAGTTGATCTTCATCTTGCTGAACTTCTTCAGAGTCTCAAAACTTATCCCCAGAACATTTTCCTCCGTAGTGAGTGTGTCTAACACATTATTGTTATTCACCACTTCTAGCTCATCTTGCTCTGAAATTCTGAGTTCTGTTACTTCATCAAAAGTTGTTTCCTTTAGCAGTCCAGCATTGAATCTTCTTCTTTTGTAGACTTTGGCATGTAATTTGTCAATCACTTGGATCACATGGACATGCAGGAACAAATCATTTTGAGCTTTTTCATCAGTCAGCTTGGGAAAGAATTTGTCATTGAGATACGAGGTGTAGCTGGGGTGGAGTAATTTGATTTCCACAGGATCAAAAATCCTGATCCTGTCAGCTTTCTTGTTATCAGGAATTCTTAGCAGGACCAACTCCTTTGTCTTCTCAACATAACCCCATTTAATGATAGGGTATATGAATTGAGTCCCTTCAATCCATTTGATTGCTGCTTTATTTCTACTTTTGTAGCCAACCCTTTTCAAGAATTCATCATCTACATATTCTGAGGCATTGGACTTGTATCTTTTGAGCCCTTTGATTCTCTTCTGATGCTCTATATCTTCTCTTTTAGCTTCTATGAGGACATCATCTTTAAATTTAGTCTTGAGCTTTCCCACCAGAGTTGAGAAGTCTCTTCCTCTAGGGTGAATTGGATAATTGCAGATGATCAGGCTTTGAAGATCTTTGATGTCATTCTCTGGCAGACTCACCACTGAGAATACATCATGGAAGTATTCATATTTTAATAATGGCACAATCCCAGTCTGGATCATATTTCCAGGCCATGATCCTGTTCTCTTCCACAGAACTGGGAGTTGTGAGGTGGTCTATTAGTTGTATCAAAGTGGACTTCTATTCAGCTATCTCCCTCACTGTAGTCCCAAGTGGCCATACTTTGCCCGGTATTACTTCTCTTGGCTCTCTGATCAATTTGTCCTTTCCTTTGTGCTGATCTTTAGATTCAACTGTTATAGGTTCAGCAGGAAGTTTGCTTTGTTGCTCATAAGATGGATGTGGAGCTTCAGTTCTGAATTTTACACCAGTATCCAGCTCAACTTTCATCACATGCTCCATCATCCTTCTAAGTTCTCCTACTGATCTTCCCTTAAGCTCATGTGGTTTGTAATTATGGCCTTGTAACCAGCAAGTCATGTTGTATTTGCTCAGCTTAGTTGTGTCACAATGTCCCAACTCCTTCTTTGTCTTCTGGATGGATTGAAAGGTGCTGAAAGCTTCATAGTCAAAATTTGGAATCATAAAGCATGCAAGCTCAAATTCTTTCAACAGATTCTTCATCTCAGTCATGTTTAGCCTCTCAACCATGTCATAAGGGAAACCATGGTTTATGAGTGTCATGAACATGGTTGATTCAGGCCTCTCTTCCAATATGTCTTTTGTAGTAAGAAGATCATCAGCCTTTGAGACTTCCTGTTCTGGTGGAGAGTCTTCATTGATCAGCTCTTTCCACTCTTCATCACTATCATCATCCTGGTGAGAGATAGACTTCACAGTAGATAAATCTACTGAAGGTGTGTGTTCAGGAGATGTGAGCTTTTGTTTCTTGGAAGAACTTTCATCAATAGTCATCTTCTTCTCTGCAGTACCAAGATACTTTCTCTTCCTTGAGTACAGAATCAGCTCTTTTGATGCCACAGTAGATTGTTTTGTTTGAACAGTTGAAACATTAGCATTAGATTCTAATGTACAGATCTTCATTTTCAGCTGCTCAATCTCTTCTTCTTTTCTTTTTATCACATTTGACTGAGCAGTCATAGTGCTATTTGCTTGTTCAAATTTCATCATCATCCTTTCTTTTTCTTCCTTTTCAGTTGCTGCTGACTCTTTAAGCTCAGACTCCTTATCAAGTAAAGCATCAATGACTTCCTTATCGTATTGAGCATCTTCTTTTAGCCATTTTATTCTAGCTTGTTGTCTCATCAACTCTTCATCCTTTTCTCTTATCATTCCCTTCAGCTCCTGTATTCTTTGCTTTCTTTTGTTTGATTTCAGCACTAGCTTGTTATACTCAGCAACCAGATAACTCTTGCTGACAGGGATATCATTATCACTTAGATCATCTTCATTGTAGGCAATAATATCAACATAGTCTACTTCTACATCTTCTTCCTGATGTTGAGCATCAATCTCATCATCTTTAACTTCTTCCGGATCAACACTTGCTGAGCTTGAACTGGGCTCAATGGCTTGATCTACAAGTTCTTGATGAGGTTGTTGTTGTTATGATCAGTCACTGGAGATACTTGTTCAGTTTCATTTGAGAGTACAAGGGATTCAGTTTTGGATAATGACAGTTTAACTGTACTTGCTTGTGACTGTCTCCCCAGTGTTTATGCTCTCAGTGGCTGAATTTTCTGGATTTGGAGAGATTGGTTCTGTGTTTTGGCTGGCTGGTGATTGTGGTTGGGATGTTTGCTGTTGATTTGGTGATTGATGGTGGATAGGTGAGATTGGTTCTGTGTTTTAGCTGGCTGGTGATTGTGGTGGGATGTTTGCTGTTGATTTGGTGATTGATGGTGGATAGGTGAGATTGGTTCTGTGTTTTGGCTGGCTGAAGATTGCTGATGTATGGGTGATGTATCTGGTGAGTGAGTGTCTTGAACAGAGTTGGTTGGAGAGTTCTTTTTTTCATCTTCCCACACAAGCTCTTAAGGAATATTTGCAGTAGCATCAACCACATGTGCAAACATGTCCATGTCACCTCCTTCATATTTCTGTTCAGAACAGATCTGGCAAGGTGTGCTTGAATAAACACACCACCCTCCACAGAAGTTCCAGGCAAATCCGCATTAATGATTAGTTGAATAAACATTGGAAACATATACATCTTATCAACCTTCTATACTTTAATGTGATCACATAGACAGTTGAAGATGTACTTTGAGTAATTGTAGGTTCTTCCCTCAAAAATACCAATGATGCCAGAGGAGATATGTCTTGAAAATCTATAAAGCCAGATTTTCTGTTTGAAATGCACTTCAGATTGGTGTGACAAAGAAATCTGTATGGCTTACAGAGTCTTCCTTTCTTGATTTCTCCCTTTTCAAAATCACCATCATACCCCATCATGAGAAAAACTTTTTCTATGTATTCGTTTTCGAACACATCAGGGTGTCCGGCTTCAACATCTCCCAATTCAAGAACCCTTCTTATTGTTTGTTCATCGATTCTCAGCCTTCGATTTTTAACATCAGCAACAATACCTTCACCATCTTCTTCTACATATGCAGAGTTCCAGAAATCAGTGATATGTGATCGATAAATCACAGGCTCTGCTGATAGGGCATAGAACAGCCTCGATCTTCTTAGATATCTGATAATTTCTTGACACCCTTCTGAAACAGGATCATCAGGGTTTAAGAAGGCACACACATTGTGTTCTCTCGCAAATCGATTATCCATCTATTCATAAGAAAAAGACTTTGTTAAAATCACATTATTGATATGAGAATACGAACAGTTGTGAGATAAAACAAGAATCAAATGGTTCATTCTTGAATATTACGACATGTTTTACCTTAATAACAGCAGATTAAGAACACAGATATATGTTTGTTTAATGTTTTGATTTGGTAAAATTTGAACGCTGAGGAAGTGGGAAAAAATTTGTTGAGTGAGTTTTTCTAGGTCTGAAAAGTGAGCTGAAAAAGCGAATAATGAATTTGAAAAGTCAAACCACAACATTTATACTCTCAGACACATTAATTTTATCTCATTTATTAAGTGGGACCCTCAATGTATTCTTCCGCAGAATTAATTTATCTCATTTATTAAGTGGGATCCTCAATGTATTCTTCCGCAGAACATCTACGGATCAACAACATCTGCTGATGATGTGAAACTGTAACCTTAAATTACATTTGTTGATCTTTATTCATCCGTAGTTTACCAATCTACGGATAAACATTTAAGATTTCCACATTGTAGCTTCTGTTGAAGCTTAAAGTAACACAATGCCGAGAATTATTGTTATATGTATGGTCCAACTCCATTAGTTAGAACCATTTATTGCTTTAGGACCTTGTTAGCTTTGTATACATGGCAATTTAGTACAAGAAAATTTAAAATGATTTTTACTAAAATTTTCATGTATCCAGAAGCTAAGATGATGCTCAGATTCCAATTCCGATGATGCTCATATTCCAATTCCTTCAAATTGATAATGATATAGACATTGTTGTTGCTGATTTAAACACTTAACTTCATGTATTCTACTCCCCCTAAATTTGTGATTGATAGTGAAATTAAGCATTTATCATAAATTTCTTTAAGAGGAATAACATGATTTTTAACTATATGATAATGAGCAGATATATATACACATATGATGGGATCATACTATAATACTAAGCCTCTTCCTGATGAGTTATTTTGTTGATTTGATTACCTGAACAAGTTCTGATTGCAAGTATATTGTCCACATAAATCCATACAAGAGCTCATGTATCAACTAGGCATGTTGTTTATCATGTTTTCATATTGATTTGGAAATAACTGTTATGGGCTTCACATTCAATTCGCAAAGGTTTTGTCCTCCCTTTGCAAGTCAAATCATCACTTTTACACTTAAGACTATGTACTTTAAGTTATAAGATCTATCTTGAGATGCATTTGGCATCTCATTGATGCATTGATGTAAAAGCTCAAGATAATATACAGTTGATCACATAGGATTCTTTTGAGAGCTTAGATATGATCATCATCAGGGAACCAGGTCTTTACTCACGTAAAACAGAGGTGCCTTTAACCCAGGTCTTTGTTTACACAAAACAGAGGGATGATGAGGATCATGATCTTTTCACCTTTTGTAACTGATATTCAGTATGGTGATCATACACCCAGGTCTTTGTTCACACAAAACAAAAGGAGTATGATTTGCAAAGATAGATATTATAAAGTGTTTTACATAGTGTGTTTAGATGATTGATTTGGTCACATTAGAATAAGACTCACTATGTATTCTCAAAATGAAGTTTCCCACAATCAATCATTTTAGCATTATGTTTGGCATGCACTCAGTTTAGTTTCCACTCAAGATGAATCTACTCACATATCAAGAAACTTGCTGAGATTTATTGTTATTTATGTATTCAGGAATAGGCAAAGCTATAGTGTACTATCATTTCCCACACATATGACATGCTGATGCATCATTACACATAGTATTTTGTTTGTTTAAACTTGATTAATCTAAGTTAATCATGCCTAGAGACTCAACCAGAAAGTTAAATCTGACTGAATCAAAGGCTTTAGTGAATAAATCAGCAAGCTGATTTGATGTATCCACTTTGACTAACTTAATCAACCCCTTTTCTGAGCAATCTATCAGAAAATGATATCTTATCTCAATATGTTTTGTTTTACTATGTTGCACAGGATTAGCAGTGATAAACATAGCAGCAGAATTGTCTATATAGATTGAAGTTTGAAGAAAGTTGTAACCATAGTCAAGCAATTGGTTTTGCAACCAAAGAACTTGAGAGCAACCAGCTGAAGCAGCAATGTACTCAGTCTCAGCTGTGGATACAGAAACATTGGTTTGTTTCTTGCACTGCCATGATACTAGCCTTTGTCCAATGAATTGGCATCCACCGGTTGTTGATTTTCTGTTACTGTTACATCCACCATAGTCACTGTCTGAGTATGAGTAGAGTGTAAAGTCTCCATCCTTTGGATACCAAAGACCAAAGTCCTGGTTTTCCCTTGAGGTATCTGAAAATTCTTTTTACAGCATTGAGATGAGACTCCTTGGGATCAGATTGGTACCTAGCACATACACACACAACAAACATAATATCATGTCTACTGGCAGTTAAATACATAAGTGAACCTATCATTGATCTATATAATTTTTGATCAATAGATTTTCCAGAAGGATCAGGAGCAATCTTATCAATTTTTGATGCTGGTGTTTTGCATGAGGATACTTCAGCAAGATTGTGTTTCTTCAGAATTTGATGTATGTATTTCTCTTGGTTGATGAATATCCCATCTGGTTTTTGATGAACTTGAAGGCCAAGAAAGAAGGTTAATTCACCCATTGAGCTCATCTAAAATTCAAATTTCATCAGCTCTTCAAAATTCACACACAATCTCTTATTAGTTGAACCAAATATAATGTCATCAACATATACTTGAACTACTAAGAGATCTTGATGTTCTTGTTTGAGAAAGAGTGTCTGATCAATAGTTCCTCTTTTGTAGCCATGCTTGAGTAAGAAAGATGATAGTGTTTCATACCATTTTCTTGGTGCTTGATGAAGACCATACAAGGCTTTATCTAGTTTGTATACCCTATGAGGATAATGAGGATCTTCAAAACCGGGGGGTTGTGACACATAAACTTCCTCATCAATCTTCCCATATAAGAATGCACACTTGACATCCATTTGATACACAGTAAACTTCTTATATGATGCATAAGCCAAAAACACTCTTATGGCCTCAATTCTTGCAACTGGTGCAGAAACTTCATCATAGTCTATTCCTTCTTCTTGAGTGTATCCTTGTGCAATCAACCTTGCTTTGTTTCGTACAATAATCCCATCTATCATCCAGTTTGTTTTTGTATAGCCATCTTGTTCCAATAGGATGTTGACCTTCATGCAAATCAACAAGAGACCACACTTTTTGCTTTCTGAACTGTTGAAGCTCTTCTTGCATAGCTTCAATCCAGCTATTGTCTTTTAAAGCAACAGTGATGTTTGGAGGCACCACTTGAGAAAGAAAACAATTGAAGAGACAAAGGTTGGCTATACTACTTTGGCTCCTTGTAGTTCTCTTTTTAGGATTTCCAATGATGTTGCCGAGTGGATGAGTCTTATGGATTCTCATTAAAGGAGTTGATTCAACTGGAATAGACAATTCCAGGTTAGTCATTTCCATTGCCTCATACTGATTCAGCTCAGGTTGAGAATTTAAGAAATAGTCAAAATGTTCAACGGGAGTTGAATGACCATGAGAGTCTCTTGTATGGGCTGCAGGAGTATCTCCAGTTTTGTTTTGCTCTTCCGCAGGAAATTCTTCGGAAGCATTTTGCTCTACCGTAGGAACTTCTTCGGATGCATTATGTTCTTCCGTAGGAGCTTCTCCGGATGCATTTTGTTCTTCCGTAGGAACTTCTTCGGATGAAAAGCGTAGACATGAATCATTTCTAATGTTTATTGTATTCATTTGAGAACCTGGTTCTGTTGAAGGCACAACATTCACATCTCCAGATGCAGCATGTTCATTTCCAAATGTAGTATCTGCTTCTACTGAAATGTTTTCATCCGAAGATGGGTGTATCCTTGGAGGATCAGCAGATAAGGTTACTTCAGTCATAAGAGGTGGAACAAATGGATAACATACTTCATCAGATCCTGCATTGTTCAAATGATCATAGTTAAATGATTTGGATAAAGCATCTATGTCAAATAACCATGATGAACCTTTAACTGACTTTGTAAATACAGTTTCATCAAAAGATACATTAGGAGTCTCTTCCACAATGTTATGTTGTGGAATATACACTATATATGATTTTGATGTTGAAGAGTATCCAACAAAGAAACCATCATATGCTTTTTCTGAAAATTTTCCCAATGACTCTTTTATGTTCAAAACAGTTACATGACATCCAAAGACTTTTAGATATCCTATGTGTGGTTTGCTTTTAAATAGGAGCTCATAAGGAGTTTTGTTATGTTCTTTGACAATTAATGTTCTGTTTTGAACATTGCATGCAGTATTCACAGCCTCAGCCCAAAAAATGATAGGTAATTGTGAATCAACTAGCATTGTTCTTGCTGCTTCAATGAGAGTTCTGTTTCTTCTTTCAGCAACTCCATTTTGTTGTGGAGTCCTTGGTGCACTGAATTGTCTTGCAATACCTTTGCTCCTGCAAAAGGAATCCAGTTCAAAATTGACAAATTCAGTACCATTGTCACTCCTAAAAATTTTAACTTTTGTATCAAGTTGATTCTCAATCTTGATCACAAAGTCCATTAATGTTTCTGATGTTTCACTTTTTTGTTTTAAGAAAAAGACCCATGTGAATCTTGTGAAATCATCAACTATCACCAGACAATATTGCCTTTTTCCAATGCTCATTACATTGGTAGGACCAAACAGATCCATGTGAAGCAATTTGAGTGGTGTAGTATTAGTATTGATAGTTTTGGATTTATGTGACACTCTATGTTGTTTTTCTTTGTAACAAGAAGAACAGTGAGTTGAGCAATGAAACTCTTTGTTTGGCAATCCAATGACCAGGTCATTTTTCACCAATTTATTCATGTTCTTCATGTTAGAATGGACAAGCCTTCTATGCCATAATTGAGACAAATCTTCTGATAGTTTAGATATAAGGCATGTTTCATGTTTTGTGAGTGAAGTGTTGTTCATATCCAAAACATAAGTGTTTCCTTTTCTTGCTGCTTTGAGGAGGATCCAATCTTCTGGAACAATAAATCCTGGCTTAAGAATGTAACAGTTAGTATCATCAAACAATATGGTATAATTTTGATCACAAATTTGAGACAAACTAAGTAGATTATACTGTAATTTTTACACTAATTTACTTTATCAAATTTGAGCACACCATTTGTTATCATCCCTTCACCAACAATTTTACCTCCCATTTTATCCCCACCAAATGCCACATAAGAAGCATTTTTATGTTTGAAATCATGGAGAAGAGAACAGTTTCCTGTCATATGCCTGGAACAACCACTGTCAACATACCACTTGTTGTCAGCTCTCCAATATTGTTCCTGCATTAAAAAAAATCAGTTAGAAGTGACAACCCAAGTCTTAGTGATCTTAGGTTTGTCAACAGAGTCTAAAATAGTTACTCCTTCATGAATAATTTTTGAAGCTTCAGTTTTAGATTTTGTTGATTCATTCTGATTTGATTTAGATGACGATGATTCTGCTGAATGGGATGTTGATGAAGTAGATTCTGGTTTCTTAATTTCTGCTTGATTCAAATCAACTTCATTTGTTTGAGTCTTTTGTTTTGATAATGAAACTTTAAATGTCTCACTATCTTTTGTTTTTGAAAGAGGTATTTGCATTCCCTTTTCAAATTTATCAAAAAATGAATCATCATCCTTTGATTCCTTATCTGTCAAATCAACCCTTTTGTGGGGTGTTTTTGATTGCTGACCAGTTGTTCTTTTCTTTATTGGATGAACATTTGATGACATTTTATCCTTTGATTTTGACTTTGATTTTAGATCAGGCTTCTTCAATTTTGACCCTTTTTCACAGTCAGTATCCTTTTCAGACTTATCTGACTCTTTCTTCTTTGTGCCTTTTGTTTTGTTCTTTTTGTTGAAATAACATTCCTGAGTGGAATGATTATTTTTGTTGCAGATGCCACAATGTTTGTTGAAGTAACATTCAGCTGTCATGTGATTGTTCATATTGCAAATGGAACAGTAGCTACTGAAGTAACATTCTTCAGTATTGTGATTTCTCATGTCACACCAATTGCAATATTTTCCATCTTATTCTTTTTCAGAATCATTCTTATGGTTTGCTGACTTTTGATGTTTTTCTTTCTTCTTCAGCTTTGGATGTGCTTCTTCTCTTTCAACTTTATGTTTCTGATTGATTGTTTCCGAATTCCTCTTCCGTAGATCAGCTGCTGAAGTTTTCTTTTTCAGTTGATGATCTGCTGATACCTTTTTCTTTCCTTTTTCTTGAATCTCTCTCTTTCCTCGGTGATGGCAGATTCATCATTCAATTTCTTGGAGGAGTCTTGTTCCTGACTTAGTTCTTGAAGACCTTCATTCAATTGAGCTATTCTCTTGCAAATGGTCTTCAGCATGTTTCTTTGTTTAGGAGGATATGGCAACTTTGTTTCTTCAAGCACTTTTGGAATATGTGTTTTAAAATGAACATTCTTACCAGTGGTTATTTGATCAACATCATGTTCATCAGAATCATCCAAGTCATCACAATTATCATAATCAAATTCTGAATCATTTTGATTTAAGGATTCTGATTCAGAGGATTCAGTTTCACTCACCTCAGCTTCATCATCAATTTTGATTTGAGTTTATTCTTTTTCAAACTTGGTACTAGGCACAAAATGATTTGACAGAGTGTTGGTCATTGTTGTAGGTAAAGATGTGTAATTATCATTTATAGGTGGTGCAACCGCATTATAACCCAACCCAGACCTTTTCTTTGATTCAATATGAGAATTTAGTAATTTCTCATATTGCTGAGATGATAATTGAAACTTCTGAAGTTTCACTTCAGTTGATGCAAGATCAGCCATGGATTTTGTTAAGGAAGTGGTCAGATGCTCAACTTGGGCTTTTAGGCTATAGTTTTCAGAAACAAATTTTTCTAAATCCTTTTGCAAAGAGTTAATTTTTATTTGATACAATTTATGTTCTCTAACATGGGATTCATTCAAAATCATAGTTTATTTTACTTTGTCAGCCAACTGTTGAGCATGGACTCTATATCGTTCAACTTCCTCAACACATGTTGATGAACACAATCTTTCTTTTACCTCTCTTGCCATTGGTGGAACTGTTTGATCCATATGAGCCATCAATGCTTGATTCTCTTCCAAGACTTCTTTTTCATACACAATCCAGTCACACGTTCCATCTTGAAGTATGATCAGCCCTGACTCCTTTGAGTTGCTAGGTCCAGCTGATTCATTGGTGGCTTGTGGGGATGCATTGATCAGTTAAGATTGTTTGAGCAGAGGTCTTTGAGAATTTGATTGTTGATGAGGTTGAATCTGATGTTGCTGATGATGCTGATGTTGTCTCATCTCTGGATATTACTGTTGATTGCATTCTCTTGAGAAATGTCCATAGAGATTGCATTTGTAGCATCTTACCTTTGATTTTCGACACCAATCTTTGATGTTTTACTTGCTGAAGCCAAGTTCTTGTTTCTCCTGAGATATTGCTTTGCTCTATAAGCAATCATGGCCATCTGCCATTGTAGATCCATTTCTTCCACTACATCTGGAGGTAGTTCTTCTAAGTCTTGTTGGCAGATATTTGCTGAAGTTAGAGAGCTTCCCAGATATGCTTGAAAACTGGAACTAAAAGCTGCAAAGGCTGCTCTTTGTTCTTCAGAGTCCAATATCACAGTAATTGGTTCTGACTGATTGGCTTAATGTGAAGACTTAGCTGTTGCTACAATTGTATCTTGAAGATCAGCAGTTCTTCCTTTATACTTTTGATTCTTATCTTGAGATGATTTCTTTGAGGGTTTAGAAGCATAAAAGCTAACTTCCTCCTCATCATCACTCCTAGCACAAGAGTTATCACTTTCATTGTTTGAAATAAATGCACTTCCAACATTATTTGTTTCTTTGAAGTGATAGGGTGAGACATGAGTTCTCACACTCTTGTTTCTTGATTTTTCGTCCATTTCAAGAGCTTCCACTTTTGCAACCAGAGTATCTAGACCAGTTGATTTCGGATCTATAGTGTTCTTGAACATGGATACAGTTTGCTTCCAACTTTCTGGCAAAGTGTGGAGCATTTTCTTGTTTAATTCCTCACTGGTATACTTCAACTCCGGAATATTCATCTCAGTTACCAACTGCATGAATCTATAAAGTTGTTGAGGAATTGATTCACCCTCAATATGATGAAATGTTTCATATTGCGACCTGAGGGTGTCTCTCCTTATGCTTCTTATCTCATCACTCCCTTCGCAGAGAGTATGAAGTATCTTCCATAAGGAGTGTGTTGTTTTGTAGTTCTCACACCTGATCAATATCTCTTCAGGTAAAGCCATACTAAGCAAACTGTATGCTTTGATATCAACTTTGACCTTTTTGACATCATCAGGTGATAGATCTTTGGTACTGATTGGTTGAATTTTTGTCATTATAATCCGGCCCAAGAGTGGGTGGAATATAAGGACCTTCAGTAATGGATACCCATAAGTCAGAATCAGTATAGTTTACATGATTTCTAAACTTGATTTTCCATGACTTGAAGTCTGCTTTTGTTTTCAACTTCGGAGGTTGGTAAGATGATCCACTGAAGTTGCTCATGATGTTAATTGATGAGAATAATTAACAAGATCTGCTATTCAATTGATATGAATATAGAACAAGTTAATTAAATCGATTGCGGTTAAACGACAGCCGTAGATCTAATCAGTAAGAACAACAAATCTACGAAATTAAAATCAATTAAACACAACTGACACTGATAGATCAATTGATGTAAATCAATGAGCACTTGGCTCTGATACCACCTGTGAATCCAAAGATCGTCAACAGGAATTATCAGTGTCGGTTGATGGCAAGTCAACGTTTGCGGAATCAACGTTGATTTGGTTTAATTGTTTTAAATAACTTTAAATATCAATAAATGTTCAAGAACACACGTAACAAAACACAATTAATGATTAATCAATATTTCATTAGAACATGTTAATGATTACAAATATAATGAATGAATGATATCAAAGTATGTTATGATGTGACGGCTGCTAGGGTTTGATTGAGAGACTTTGAAGTGATTGTCGTATTGCTATTGCTGTTGTCGATCAATCAATCGTCTAACACAATCGTCCTTGAATCGAAACCTAGGATCCATATATATAGACAATGATGTTTCAGTTATAGGAAACACCGGATCTCTTGGGATTTGATTTGTTTCAGTTAAGGAATCATCGGATTTCTCGGGATTCGCATAACTGCCTTGTTGACTTGTTGACTTGTAACACGTATTGTTATACAAGTGTTTGGACTCCGCAGGAATAGTCTTCAGTAGAAATTTGTTCTTCCGTAGATGATTTGTTCTTCCGTAGAAGTCTTGTTCTTCCGAAGGAGTCTTGTTCTTCCGAAGGAAACTTGTTCTTCACTTCTGGTTGTTCATCCGCAGAGGATCTTCGGATGTAAAGTTACTTGTAAGAAATATATCTACGGAAGAACAAAATGTTCATCCGTAGATGTTTCTTACACTTGGTCAATTTCATAAATTGACCAATTATAATATTTGTACCTGCAACCATACATAAATCAACACACACATAAATGGGTTAACCTATATATTTAATGCATACACAATAATGAATTACAAATATTCATTACAGATATTAATTCAAGTACTAAGCCTATACATAATGAACTAGATCTACTGATCCTAGACCTAACAATAAGGCTTCATCCTAGAATGTGATTGGAATCTTTGCATCTACTAACATAGAGCGTGCAGCGTCAATCAAAGTTTTGTTTATCCTTTCAGCAACTTTATTTAGTTGTGGAGTTCTAAGAGCACTGAAACATGTCAACATTAGCATTCTTAAATTCAGTTCCAGTACCACTTCTAATGATTTTCACTTTTTGTTCTAATTGATTTTCTACTTTAATGATAAACTCTTTTAACAATTCAATCATTTCAGATTTAGCATGCAAAAAGAAAACCCATGAAAATCTTGTAAAGTCATTAATGATAACTAAACAATAAGATTTCTTTCCAATACTTTGCACATTTACTGGACCGAATAAATCCAGGTGCAACATCTGGAGAGGCTTGGAAATTAAGTTTATCAGCTTGGGCTTATAAGACGCTCTATTTTGCATCCCTTTTAAACATGCTTTGCAAAGATCTGATGTAGCAAACTTCTTTGTTGGAATGCCTACTACATGGTTTCCTTCAACAAGCTTGTTCATGTTCTTGAAATTGGAATGCTTGAGACGTCTATGCCATAACTGACTTTCATCATTTGATGCTTGAGCAGTTAGGCAAGTTATTTCTGTAGATGGATCTACTTGAGACATATCTAACTTGTATACATCTCGATCACGAACAGCTTTAACAACTACCCATTCTTTGCTTATTTGAAAACCTGGCTTCAAAGTATAACAATAAGCATCATCAAATAAAGCAGAATAAGATTTGTCACAAATTTGGGAAATGCTTAAGAGAAGTTCAACTGACCACAATAGTTGACTTTATCAAAGCTAATAATCCTATTTGACACTGTTCCTTCGCTCGTAGCTTACCACCTGCATCACCTCCGAATGCAAACATGGGTACCATCTTTTATCTTAAAATCTTGAAGTAAGGCATGGTTGCCTGTCATATGCCGGCTACACCCACTATCAACATACCACGTGTTAATAGGTCTTATTTGGCGTACCTTTGGTTGTTCAGATTGAGCCATGAGAGAAATCTCTTCTAACATTTCTTTTGGATCAAATTCATCACTCCAATCATAGTCTTCATCACAATTTTCTGAATCACCATCCGCCTTAGGATCAATATATTCAAACTAGTCTTCATTATCAACTACAACAACAAGGGCTAAACTTGATGTTAAATCAGTTGTAAATTGTTCAGCATATACACTCCAGTCATAGCCATCTTTGATGCTTACAACAAGAGCTTTCTTTGGCTCTTTAGTTGATTTTGATTCATTTTTTAGTTTTGGCATAGGAAGACTTTGATAAGGCTTTTGGAAGGTTTTCTGAGACTGTTGTTGGTATCTTTGACTGCTAGAACCAGCTTGACCATTTCCTCCTTGATTTCTAGGAGCTTTACATTCTCTTGAAAAATGACCATAGTTGTTGCATATAAAAAACCTGAGTTTGATTTGTCAAAGCCAATAGTTTTATTTGCACTTGGCTTGTAATTCCTGTTCACATAGGAGTGTTTTTGTGTTCTGTAAGCAATCATTACCATCTGCTAATTCTAGTCCATCTCTTCCTCATTATCAGGATCCATTTTAAGCAAATCCTATAGAAAAAGATCAACCTGAATTAAATGAATACCTTGATAAACGTGAAAACTTGTCATGAAAGCAGTAAAAGCAGATTTTGACTCTTCATCCTGTAAAAGGATATTAATGACATATTTAACTTTGCTAGATTTAACAGAGTTAGAAGATGGAGTCTCAGTTTGAGGTTTAGGAGTTTGAGTTTTAGGAGGAGACTAAGGTTGAGTTGTATAAATAGGAGCACTTCTGAAGAAACCAGCTCCAAAGAACAAATCACCCTCATCTTCTAGAGTACCATCATCTTTTTCCAGAAATGCATTCTCCACTGTGTTAGCTGGAGAAACAAAATACTTATACTGATATGTTGATGCAGCTCTATCATTGTTTCTTGAGCTCTCATCAATTTCAACTGATTCAATTTTAGCAATCAAAAGATCAAGATCCATAGGGAACTTTTCAGTATGATTTAACAGAGTGATTGTCTGTTTCCATGAAGATGGAAGACATCGAGAAGTCTATCGTTTAGATCTTTGAGATCATTTTTTATGCCAGCAGTTGAAATTTTAGTATTTAGTTGCACAAATCAGTTCATCATCTAATTTATTGTTTCTCCAGAGGGATGCTCAAATAACTCATGTTGCCTTTTGAGCTTCTGCTTTTTGAGATCTTATATCTCTTTACCACCTTCACAAATAATCTTCAATGCTTTATACATGGTGTAACCAGTTTGGTAACCTTCAAGTCTAGTCAAGACCTCTAATGGTAAACCTTTGCACATTAGTGAGTAAGCTTTAATGTTGTTCTTAACCTTCCTTTAAATCATCACCTTGCAGACCATACTCAGGATAAGGTTCTTGAGAGTCTTTGGTATAAACAAATCCTTTGTCAGGACCATTTGATGTAACTGGGATGTGTGGTCCTTTCTCTATTGACTTCCATAGGTTAGTATCAATAGAGTTTAGATGATGCTTAATCTAAGAGACCAGTTCTTGAAGTCAGCTCTATTCTTCTGCTTAGGAATCGTGTTCTCAAAATCTTCAGACTTAACCATTTTTAATTTTGAATTAATGGAAATAACCTGTTTTTGTTGTTTTAAAAGTTTGGAATGAAACAATGAAATGAAAATATTTTTGGATTTTAGTGTTGAAAAATTTCTAAGTATTGAATGAAAAGTTTGAATTCTGATGTGCGTACTGCTTGTGAAACGTCCAACTTTGAACAAGAAACGGCTAAGGGAATGCCTTAGTTAAATTTTGAAACGCCTAAATGATGATGCGCCTAAACAGTTGTCAAACGCCTGAACAGTTGTCAAACACCTGGGGTAATTGGTTAAATTTCTGATTTTTAACTTAAAAACACCCAAACAATCTTCAAACACCTAGAATTCTTAGGTTTCAAAAATGTCCAAATAGTCTTCAAGCTTCCAAACAGTTGTAAAACGCCCAATTCTAAAATGCCTAAAGAGTGCTAAAGCGACTAAACAATTGTAATGCGCCTAAACACTTAAGAAAATTTCAGATGATTTTTTACACCTCAAGCGCCTAATTCATCATCTTCAACAAACTCAGATCTTATTCATTTCTTCAAAACTTATTCAATTGATCTAAAAACTTTCAGTTAGGTCGTATATAGACCGATTAACAATCCTCAATTATCATTTCACTCAATTAACAACAACAAATCTGTTTTCAGATTGAATTTGAGTTCGAGAATGAAGAAAAACTTTCATACACAAATCTGATGAGAATTCAGATTTGAATGGATTAAACACCAAATTGTGATTCAATTCATGTTTCTAACGATGAAACACAACTGAATTCAACAATTAATTGATCAAATTGCTATCAATAACAGATTGAAGTGATTCACAGAGCTCAAAATATCAATAATAAGCTCTAATCACTTAACCGAAAGCTCAGATACCATTTTTAGGTTCAAATGGATCGATATGTGATGATATTGTAATACAATGATCAATTATAAACACAAAGTAATCAAAGACACAAGCAATTACTTCAAAAATTCAAAGTTTCATTGATAGTAAAAGCAAATGGATACAATGTGCAATGATGAATAACAGTAAGTTCTGACCACCTGCAAAAATACATACAATATCCTATTTATACTAACAATAAAAAACAAAAAAACATATATTTACAAATAAGTCCCTATATACACTATGACAAAAACAAAATGACTAATGCTAATCTTCAAAAGAGCTCCAACATTACTGTTAGAACTCATAACAACAACAAAGAAAAAAGAAAATACCTGTCAAAACAAATCATAGGCGGAGCTTACTATGGGCCAGGGGGCCGCCCCCATATTTTTTTCGTCAGTATTGTTAGTTTTCGGCTTAATGGTGTAAATTTTATGTCCGGTAGTGGAATTTTATTAATAAATATAAAGTTGTCCCTATTAAAATAGTTAATTTTCGCCCCCGCCTCCTTTAAGGTGTGATTCAAGCTATGCCACTATAGCCAATCATCTTGTGAGTCCCATCCCTCTCATTCACTTCTTCCTCCAAAGCCAATCTTTATCATTTTTCAGAAGTTCTGAATACTCTTCTAATTATCACATTAATAATAATTTATTATATCATCTTGTGTAATTTGCAACTCATCATTTTAAGTTTGATTTCAAACAAAACAAAAACTTGTGTTGTAACATAAGCCGACTCACTACAAGCAATGTCTGCAATGGAAGCGACACCTTTAGCAGCAAGCCGAGTTTTAAGTTACATCCCATTTACATTCACACATTTCAAAAAACTCGTTTCAAATCTTTCCTTCATGAACGACTTGACAATTGTAGCCATATTCAAGTATATACCGTTGGGCCGTTGGCAGGATAATACACACACTTTTACATCTACTATCAACTTAATATGAATAATCTTGTTTGTATATATGGTTCCATTTAGTAGTTTGTTGAACAACAACCATTATATAAACACGTTAGAACTCATGATAACCAAGATATGCGTGCCAAAACCAATCACCTTGTGAGACAACACCTCGCCCAAGTCCATCCCTCACATTCAATACTCCCTCCCCTCTACTCCATTAAATGTTATTTTGTTTAAACCAACTAACATGCCCTTCTTACAGTTTCCATTATAAAACAACCTGCATGAATTCAAATCTTATTCGTATTTAGAAATGGAAGATGATCAAGATATCAAGAGCTTCATCAACCTATGGCTTATCGCCATCTCCTCCATCTGCTACTGCTACTTCATCCCTTCTCAAATCGCGCACGGCGTCCCGAGGTTACTCTCTCTTCTCCCCACCATCACCCTCTTCTTCATCCTCCCACTCCAAACTCCTACTCTTCGCCTACAACCGCGACCCTTTATCCTCCAAACCGCAGTTGCCAATCCTCATTTTTATCTCCATTTTCATTTGGTAAACATATTCTAACGACGTTTAAAGCTCTACTTCTCGTTGTCGTAATAAACATTTATCAATACACCAATACCCTCCACAGGGTTGTGATTCTAGGCCTCTACTTTGTGCACATGTACTTTAGTTGTCATCAAGCATCCTCATGGCTACAGTTTACAATTGGTTTCGTGCGATCGGGGTGATGCATGAGCTGAGGTTTTATTATGTGATCCGTGTTCGGCCTACGTAGGAGGTGTCGTGATTTTTTTGTAGTGTAGGGCGCTTGAAGTGCCTCTTAAGAAGGTGGGTAATGGTAGGTTTGGGTTGCATAATGGTACACCCGTAAGTGGGCCAGACTCCAAATGAACTAATAATAAGGAAGAAGTAGTGGAGAAACAAAACTTGCAATGCGAAATATAAGCAAACAATATGATTGATAATATTCTTGTGCTCCGTTCTAAACAACAAGCCATTTAAATAGGCAAAAGGGAAACGTGAATGCATGCAAATAACTAGTAGATCATGGGTGTTAACTACCCCACTACCTAATTATAAAATAAATATTAAAACATGTGAAAAGAAACGTGCAGCCTAGCTAGAATGCAAGAGACATGGAGCTATTGGGTGGATCATGGGTTTAAGGGCTAGGGTGGATGGTTCGTATCACATAGGTTGGTGTCTGGTGTGCTTACGATCGCAATTTTGTTGGTGACTGGTGCTTGCTTGTTCTTCCCGCAACTGTTGAGGAATGGTGTGGATGAAAAGATCATAAATGAAACTTCAGTTTTTCTATGCATATTTACGTACGTCTAAATGGAGTCGGTTTTATTCCTAAAGGTTTGACAAAAAAAACTGTTTTCTTTAAAAGATTAAAAACATCGATTTACTTTTAAAAGTCACATAAGTTGTTTAAATTTTCAGTCATAAGTTTTTCAACTTAAATTCAAAATGATTAAATTTTTAGATCAAAATTAAACAACTTATGAAACTTTTGTAGGTTTATTGATTTTTTTTAGTTTTTTGAAGGAAATTTATTATCTTTGTTAAGCAAGGAAAATTAAAATTAACTCTAAAACTTATTTAAAACTTATCATATGAGAAAATGCAAAAACAATCTATTAAATTATCACCACCTTTTAAAAAAAAACATCTGTCATTTTATATTTTATATAATATAAAGATTTGAGGGGCCACTACCCTTCCCGTTCTTGCAGGTGAACGGTTCAAACTCTCATGTCAATAGATCTACTTTAAGTGTGTTAGCTATCTTGAAAAAAATAATCAGTTTGATCTTTTATTACTTTTGTTTCTAGTTACTCTTTTATTAGTATTCATATTGTTAAAAGATATGGAAGTTGGAAATCAACTAGTTACGTACAACAATCTGGCTAAGCATTTCGATTACAATTATGTTTAAACCAATAATAACTATATATGCATCTAACATACAATAATAACTTCGGCTTGTTCAAACCAGACCCAAAAATAAACTCTGCCATTATAATAGTAAGTTTGAAAATTACATTTTTACACCATTTTAAATTTAACCAACACATAACCCCCATTCCTTGAAATACATGTGCTGAATTTTGAATACTAACACTGCCGCATGTAAATATTAATTTGTAAATGAACCCGCCATACATCTTGAAATAATGTTTTATTAATCACTAGGTTATTTACCCGTTCCTGTGCATGTTACACGGGTTGAAAAATTTTAAAAAAAAATTTACACTTGCGAACTAAAATTATAGCATGATATGAGATATGGAAAAAATAAATTAAAAAATATTAAAGTTATCTCAATTGTTTGGGTATATGAAAAATGAAATGTAAACAATTTTGAAAGAAACAAGAGAGTTCAAATTGCATTAATGAATAAATCTATTAAAAATATAAAATTTGCAAGAAAGATACAATATTAAAACAAAAAATAATTAAAGTAAAACAAATGTTAATTTATAAAGATTCAAATACTTCTGTGTAAACAACATTAGAAATATTATTCATTATTTATATATATTTATTTAAAATTAGTAAAATCAATTAATAATTTCTATATATGTCTGAGTTTATGGCCGGAAAGAATATGTGGGTTATAATTAAAAAATCAAAATTTTTAAAAGTTATGAAATATATTGAAATTATTTTAAGGTTAAAAATCAAGATTTTTAAAATGTATATGATGAAGACATGTGACAAAGTCTACGTGACACCTGGATGTACAATCTAGTTAGACGCCATGTGGACAATAGTTAGTATTTTATTATATGTTATAGATTTGCATTTCCAAAATCTATATTTTTCATTTTGAAGTATAATTATCAAACCCAAAAGGAATAAATGGCAACATGACAGGAAATAAATGAAAACTAATATTAAGTCTTACGCGGTGTTGACAGCGGTGTAAAATCGTGTCAAGTACTAACAATTTTACATCATCGTTAGCTACCATCAACATCGAAGATACTCATATTGAAAAATATAATAATAATAAACGAAAAAATTAAATCGTGAAAACTAGATGTAAAAATGTTGAACTACGTACATAAAACAAAGACGATCTAGGACTCGCATGTTGTCTTAAAGTCTATTTACGATGTTTATCTAGTAAACAACCTACACAATAGAGTAGTTATTTACAATGGGATGAATATTAGTATAACACGGGGTATCATATGACAGCAGACACCACTCCTTTCACCATCGTTTATGGCAGGGAGCCCCCCCTTTTATCCCCTTATGTCATGGCGAGACTAGAAATTGGAGTAACAGTTAATAGACCGAGATGACAAGCTAAAGCTTCTCAAAAACAATCTCAAAAGGGCCCAAAACAGAATTTGATGTTCCAGGTTGGGGATTTTAATTTCCTAAAAACTCAACCCTATTGATAGAAGAGTTTAGAAAAACATCGCTATGAAAAACTTTCTTCTAGCTTTTTCGGACCATACCGTGTTAAAAGAGTAGCAGTGGGTGCAGTTGCATATGAATTGGAGCTCCCACCTACTGAAAGAACTCATCCATTGTTCCATGTGTCCGTGCTTAAGCCCACCCATTGATTCTTCTCATCTGACCAACAGTTCTCATTACCCATCACTAAAGATTGGGAAATTAACTTACAATCAAGTTCTATTATAGCTCATCGTTAGGAACCTGAACCAAACTGGGAATCGTATACACATATTATAGGAACCGGGACCCAAACCTATATTAGTACAACCGGTTCTAAACGGTTCGGTCCAACCGGTCTTGTCAGTTTTGGTTAAAAGAATCGGTTCTTGCTCACCCATAGCCTAGTATCTTGGTGTAATCATCCAGTGGAAGAAGCTATTTGGGAATCCTATGATCTATTTGCAGGACAATTTCTTACATTTCTCGTTGAGGACAAGGCGTTTTATTAAACGAGAAGTAAAGATAAAAAGACTAATTAAAGTATATGCTAGAAGAGGAAACGAGCCACATCGGCTACCCATATAGGCCGACTGAATTATGATTTTGGGCTTAAGCCGGATCCATTTGGTTAAGGAGTTAGCACTAAACTAAAGAGTGAGGAGCAATTACTATGCTTAATTTAGCAGGAAGATTGAAGGTTGGGGAGCTGTTCCTATGCCTCTTTCAGGAGCAATTACGAAATGTCATTGGCTATTAAAGCAGGCTTCTAACTTTCATATGCCTCTTCCTTGCTTTTCAGTATCAAAGTATGTGTACTTGAAGACATTGTCCCTCTTAAATCAGGCTGTTTACTTCAGTTCAAATCATAGATTCTTGGTTGAATTTTAGATCCTATTAGTATCTGGATGTCAAAGCATATCTATTTAATGTTTGAGTTTATTTCGGTTTAATACAAATCTTAGGTTCTTTTAACACTCCCACTCTCTACTAAATAAACAAAACAATAATAGTAAGAATCACGTAACAATTGTAATCCTGTATGTATTTATGCGTTTCAATAGAACGAGATAATCACTTGATTCTTTAATAGTTTTCATGGTATTAGAGCGCACTCCATCTGTACCCCAATTTGGCCACCAAGATCATGATCTTCAGCTTGGATGCTGTCGTTCTTTACGTTTTTAAATAAGACGAGTGATCACTCTCTCTTTGTTCCTCGTTTTGTATGTTACCCTTTTAATGCCATTTTGTTTTCTCTTCACTTGGGAGCACAGATTCTTTTCCTTGTTCTGTTGGTAAACTCCTGTAAGTTATTCAATGTCAGCAAAGGCTCATACACTTCAATTTATACTAATTTATTAACTGTTAATGTAATATATGAATACATTTATTCTTTAGTTAGAACAAAAAACAGAATTCTTTTGTGGAATTCAAGAATTAGAATTTGAATCCTATTCGGTTTATAGAATTTTGTTGGAATTGGAACGCGTAGTTTATAAGATTTGTTAGAGTTGCAATCTAAATTCAGAGAATAACATGACTTATTGTACGACGAATTGAAATCGGAATTGATTTCCTTCACATTCATTCAACTCATAATTTCTTCTAAATAGTAAAGGAATTCAACCAAAGATTACTAGAATACATGTTGAAACTCTCTTTCTTGTAACAGGAAGACTTTACAAATATATTACCATTAAATATAATTATTTAATTGTTATTTATCCATAAATAGATATAAACATACAACACTTATCTACCATACATACAAACTATGCATATGACTAATTTTTTACTTCCAATTGATACCTACAAATCAAAACTGTGATTGTTGAAATGGAAGATTGGGCTATTACTCCTCCTCCCCATATTCTTAGACCTGCACTCTCTAGCAACGCTTGTCCGAAGAGTGGAAGGACCACAAACAATCACCCCGATATCTACATTTCCCCAACGTGAAGCAATGTTTCCAAATATTTCTGTGATAACCAACAGAAGATTAATTAATTAATGATAGAATATGTGAACTTAGAAATATAGAGAGGGAATTTGATAACGGGTCAAAATGGGTAAAGAATCAAAACTGACCCACCCTTAAACGCTTTTTTATGCACTTTTTTACTTTATAAATAATTATCATGCTAAATCTCATTACAAGAAGCTAAATTTTAGAGGTGCCAATCATGTCAGGTTAGTGCATTTGCAGTTTGATAAGTTACGGGTTGATGGGTTCATGGGTCAACACAAACGCAACCCACATTTATATTCATGTCAAAAATCTAAATCCTAACCCGCCAACAATTAAACTTGTGTAACATGAACACGATCTGTTATTCTTGTTTTGTAGACGTGTCAAATGAGTTGGTGGGTTGGAAGGAAATAATCAAGTTTTAAACATATTAATTGGGTTGGTGTAAAAACTAGGTTACATGGGTCACATCTAGGTTAGTCGGTCGACCTGTTTTATTGAATACGCTAGGGGGTCAACTTGTTTACCTAAAGGGGTTACACAAGACAACTTGAACATGACCCATTTAATTAAAATGGGCAAACTGAACACTGTTTTTTAAACGGGATAGATATGCCAACCCATAACTTAATTTATTTCGTTTCATGTCCTAAATTGCCACCCTTAGGTTATAACAATAATAAGAATAAAAAAAATCCAAAAACATAAATAAAACTGGAGTGATTTAAAATTTGAACTTATATGCATTTGAATAAAATGCAGGTTCAAATATTAAAGATGTACCTTTTATGTCTGGTCTTTGACCATACTTTATGGTCTTGACAAAACATTCGTCTGATGAACTTTTATGTGATGTAGACTCGTTATGTTGTATGCCAACAATTTTCTTCTCATCTTGTGATTTTTCCTTTGATGAAGTTTTTCGGTCCCATAGACCTATTACAAGACCTCCAAATATGATGACACTGGTAACCATACATACGAGTAGCAGAAGCCCTTTGTGCCAATGGTATGCTACATCATAAGGATTAATATAAAAGGCATTTAACAACGTCAAACTAACTATCAAACCGATTGTGGGAACCACCACATAAGTCCCGGCCCACATGATGTCTCCTGTTCCAGCCAGTCTGGACATGCTAGATCGGTTGGGAGAGGAGAAGCCACAAGGGCTGACGTACTTTGGCAAATCACCTTCTTCCTGTGGTCAAGAATACATAACTTAGAAACTCCGTTAATTTTATGGAAATTTCATGCAATCTGAATACTAAAAGTATCATAACAGGTAATCTTTTAGTACTAGTTGACACAGGTCGGCTTGGAAAAAGTTGGCCTTACCTGAATCATTTTTGTACAAGTTTTCTTTCAACTTTTAATATACGATTAGTGTGATATTAATGATTACAAAGCTACATTATTTCACTAGTTATCTAGTCTTATGAATAAAATGATTCAAGAGGTTTTATGCATAATAAATATGCTTTGGGTAATGACTTTGGACCCATTTGACCCGTTTCCTTTTGAGAAAATGTCATATTTTATTATTTTACATATTCTACCAGTTAGAGATTAAACATAACCCGATTCGACCCATTTATATGTAAACTAGTGGAAGTTATCTGAATACAGGTACACGTACTAGTGGCGGTTCAGATTCTTGAGTAACATAGGTTTGAATCTCAAGATTCAGTCTATTATAGAAGTGTGGACAGATTGAGTTCAAGTCAAGTGAGTGAAGAAGTGGAAGTTCTTCTGATGTTTTGACAGCCCAGATTATTGATACATTTCTTGGCATGCAAGGTTTAGAGTCTCTAATCCGGTGCAGAATATCACTCAAAATAGCCAAAAACGGTGAAATTCCAATGCCACCCGCTACTAAAACAAGATTTTCATACCTATAAACAAATAATAGTAAGCAAGAAATTCAATATAAAGTACTTATATGTATGAACAAGCTACCCTTTTGATTTCATAATTAACAAGATCACTTACATCAAGTGGTATGGTGACTCATGCCCATAAGGCCCCTCAACAGATGCCTTAAGCTTTAAGTTTGGTTGAATGAGTGCGGTTACATCAGTTTGGTCCTCCTTGGTGACAGTCAAGACATGTCCTTTTAGTTTCTTTGTCCAATTTCCTAGGACTTTAATGAGAATAGAAACATGATGATCACCACTTAAAGGGCTTGATGATACACTAAAAGGGTGCCATTGCAACCATGATATTTCTCTAACTTGGAGAAATACCCAACTGAGGGCGTTGTACTGTAAATCTACATTCAAAGAAGAATGAATTGTCAAGAAAAACTATAGTGCCAATCTTCTAAATCTTTTCTTGTAGAAAGTTCATGAGTTAATTACGATAATGAATACAATATTATTACAACAGTAATCTAAAGTTTCTAAATAAAAACTTTTGGGAGGTTGTATGCACTAAACTGAATTTTGGGGGAACCCTTTCGAGTCATTTGACCCGTTGCCCATTTGCCTTTTTCTTTTGAATTAGACCCATTTGAGATGAAGCAAAACCCTAATAGATCTATTTATAAGTAAATAAGCCAAAACCTAAACACCTTGAGTTATTGAAAAACCCTGTCCATGGTTCAAACCGAGTCATTCAAAAGAGTGCAGTATTAAAGAAATAAATGAAATTGAAGCACACTGTCAACATAAATACAGTTCCGAACATGTCATTTTTGGCTTCCATTAAAACGGGTCGGGTTGGTTTGACCACAGACACATTTCTTCTTTAAAAGTCAATGAGTTAGTTAAGACAAAGACCCTTTAGGTTGATACTGTCATCTCTAGCAAAAACTATCAATACCTTGAGGCTTTGAAATAACAAGCTCCAGTGTCCCAGATGGAAGGCATTTGGCTGAGAGTATATCAACAGTCTTTCGTGATTGAATGAACCGAAGAAAGCGATCAAGCATATACAGAAATAAACCAGCAGCGATGACACTGAACAAAACGTCACCAACATGCATAGCAAAGAAGACAATAAAGACAACATACAGCTGATGAGTGTAGAAGAATAGTTCAAAGTTTAGCCTCCTCACTGGAGGAAGTGATGTCACCCACATCAATAGGCCTGCAGATAGGCTTATGACACCAGGAAGATTGGCAATACCGTAATTCTTCCAAGTAGTTAACTGCAGACACAAAAATATATTCACAAAGTCAAAAATCAAACATATTTCCATGTTTATGATTGATATAACCGTTGAGTGGCTCGTGTTAGTCTAAATGAAGTATGTTAATATGAAACTTACTTGGTGTAAAACACGATCTTCCAATATCCATGAGTAAACATAACAAAGACCATGAAGAGTAAAGAGTGTCATTGTAAGATGTCCCAACCAAACATGATATCGAATAGCATGTTCAAAAGGGATATTTGTAAGCCGTAGAAGAATCGAGCCCCTTGCAACAGGCAGAAACAGAAACACTAGGCAAATAAGTCCAGTAGACCCCAACCGCAGTCCAGTGTGCTTTAGCATTACATTGCTGCAGGATTTTTAATGTCAAAATGCATCAGATAGTGATCAAAGCATGTAGGTGTTATCAGACTAGATGAAAATCCCCTTATTTTGATTACTATTGCAGTAATATTATTTGTAATAATGTTTTCCACCATACTTAGTTATAAATTATGGAGAGAAAACTGATGTGTCAACTAAATCTGACCCAGCCCATTTTAACCCGTACCAAAAATAACTCATTTCAACCCAACCCGTTTGGGCTGGTTATTCAACACGAATTTGTATTCAAATTTTAACTATTTATACACTAAATTTACCTCTTTCCTATGCTCTCGTAGTAGGGAAGCAGGCTGTAGTTCCGAATTGTATAAACCGAAAGAGCCCAAATGATATACACAACAACAAGCAGAATACCAATCAACTCTGCTGCTGTCACAACCCCAAATGGCCCGTCTACAATAACTGGGAACGTAAAAAGGCGAAAACTTGCATGCTTTGGTTTCTTCTTTCTACATGATAGTATAATAGGATTAAGAAATAGAAACATAAAATAGTTAGTAACCACCTTTTAGCCCAAGGACCTTATATCGATGCACGGTTAAAACCTAGGATTGCTAGGCGGGTCAGGTTCACGGCTTGGTAGGTCGAACCAGACACGAACCTAAATATCTTATACGAACCTAACCCTAACTTGAAATATTTTATAAGAACACGAACAAGACATGGACCTGAAAATTTTGTCACACACATAAACAGGATACTTGAATTTGCGGGTTTACACGAACAACGACTTATTTAATCCAAGAAAACTTTAGTTTAGCTTTTTGCTTATTAATACTTTAAAATCTAAACTTGCATTTTTTTTTTATTTTTATTAGCAATAATATTGAAACCATGCTAATTTAATTTTAAACTTCTGAATTTTGATATGAAAAGTGGTTAATTACATTAAACACATTTTAAAAGATAAAAATAAAAAAATAGGTAAATAGGTCGTCTCGCGAACCCACTAGGTTGACACGAATACGGCTCGGTTTTAGCATAAAGTGTCTCGGGTTGTAAGTGAATCTAATTAAACTAAACCCAAACCACGAATTTTGTGTTGGGTTAGTGCTACATTTTCGGTCCCATTGGAAACTTATACCCCTTATAAAACCAAGATGAGCATCTCTATAGGAAAACAAAACACACTTTTCTCGAATTAGATTAATAAATCCAAAACATAATTAATAAACATAAACACTAAAAATAGATAATTCCAAACATTAACAATTTTGTTATCCACTTATCCTCTCATTTTCAAAACTCAAAAATAAAATAATAAAATAAAATAAAAATATACATATTAAAAAAGAAAAAAGATAAAGCAACTTACTCTTGGAATTCATCTTCTCCAGATATTATCAGGTAAAGAATACCAAGAAATGCAATGATGAAGATCGGACCACCATAAAGAAATATACTTCCTGTAAATCATAAACAGTAAACACCACTGATGTTAATAATAATAATTATTAATATTATTAATCAATCAAACCCCAAACTGCAAATTCAGAACATTACAAACCTGTAACCCAGAATACCGATCCAGAAGCACCTTCAACATAATTCTCAGATAACTTACTCACAGATTCTGAAGGAAGTAAGAACAAGAAACAAACCCATACGATTAACACAAAACACATTGCAAATTTTAGAACCCATTTGGTCAAATTCACCAAATTATGCGTCTGATTGATGTGATTATCATCATCATCATATTCTTCACGAAGAAGGGGTTCATGATCTGAACTCATTTGTTCAAATCAAGCAGGTGTTGTGCTCTGTAATTGAACAGTTTGCTTCTTTTAAAACGTATTGTATTGTTGAAGGAAGTAAGAAACCGAGGTTGAGTATGGTTCAATGAAGATGAATGATGACATGTGAATTGTGATGTATTAATATTTGGTTATTGAGAGTGGGCAAAGTGGACCAGACGATGATGATGATGATGGAGCAAGATTCTTGGTACCCGAAACAGGACTTGACCACCCACAACGTGTTAATTATTATTTTAATATTAATATCGTCTATTTTTTTACATTGATTGTTACGAATGGTATCTTAATTTTTATATGTTTTTTATTTAACTTGAGTTCTTTTATGTCAAATCAATTAATTATTAGTTTTCTTTTTCTATATATTTAGTATTTTTATATGTTTTTGTAAAAGGGAATGACTAAACCTAACCGTCTGAAATTGTCAATGCAACCTATGAAAACATTAAGCATTACTCTTTAATTTAAGTTAAGATTATGTATAATAGGAAGTTATAGGTTGAAGTGGATCTTTCATCACGCCCAAACATCACGTCTTTAGGTGTGATAGGGGGTGTGCTCAAGTAGAACGTGACTAAAGACATAAGCATTACTCAAGGATTCTGTTTTTGATTTTGTTTATCAAACACAAGATTACTCAATAGCTGACTAGCTGTCATCATTTTTTTTATGTTCAGTTAAATCTTACATTAAATATCATTACACTCTTTACATTTGTTAATAGTTATTGCCTACGTGACACTTATATGATAGCATCTCTTTTATATCATCACTAGCCCAACTACGGATAGTCTAAACATATCCTTTTATTTTTAGTGTCAAAAGAAAATAATATATTCAAATTAACAATTCCAGAAGGGGGACGGAGGAAGTAACAAGTAAACATGAAGTTGTGGTGCTTTTAGTACAACACTTTTACATTATACAAAACATGTGATGTGTTTTACTTTTTTTTTCTATAACAACATGTCTATAATGATTACTTTTTACTAAAAGATAAAATAGATATATAAATAGTTTAAAAATAATTATTTATGAAATGTAAAGTATGTATTAAAAGGGACTTTAGTCTACCGGTGCTAGGATGATGGAAAAAGCATCTCTTCTTAAAAGGTTGAGGTGTTCGGTTCTTATCATTAACAAAATATATGAATTTGGAAAAAATATTTAAGAGTATGATTTAGAAATCCTCTTATTGGATCACTAGAAAATGGAAAATAATGTATGTGATTGATGACTTATTGATGAAATATCTAATCCTAATATCAAACCAAGCATTTGCTATTCAGTTATTAATATTTGAAATTCTTATATACCACTTGAAAGTAATAATTTATTTTTCAACATATATTCTATTTTTTTTGTTTTGTTTCGTCACGAAATGTCACAGTCATATAAAGTTCTACAAAATTAATTGAACTCATGATTGTACGTTAATTTAAAATAGAGGTATGCAAACCATTGATTGCTTTTTTTAAGAACCCTCTAACTTGCTTGTAAAGAAAAATCGTTGATATCATTAATATAATGTAAATTTATAAATTAAATTATCTTCATGAATTTTATATTGGTTTGAAATATTTTTTAAAACTACAACTCACACTCATCTACAATTACTCACAAACTACATCAATTCATAAATTATTGCATATCAAGATTTATATCATTTTTCTCTTACGAAAAAACAAGAGGCTCTATCACCCAGACATAGTTAAAATAAAATTCAGTGGATGACCTATGTACGTAATACTAGAGTCACCAGAATACAATAAATTTTCACGTATATAGAAAGAGGTATATATGGATTTTTCAATTAACAATAATGTTTTTTAGAATGTGACTTCATATGAATTTGATAAATGTTCACCGGAAATTCTTTTTTACGAATACAACAAAACTTGCAACAAAGATTGGATTAAGGATACCAAATAATTAATCGAATAAAATAAGGGTATATTTACTTAGTATTTAACTCTAGGTTAATTCAGATTATATCTTTCATTTCGCAAGTATACCGTATACTAAAGTTATAACTAGTTTACCGTTTGTAACGACAAGTGCTTTCGTAATGTTTTGTATTGGGTGACCAACTTGATGCGACTGCAAGTGACTTTAAAATTTTTATGTTCGTTTGTGAATTTAGAGTATCTAAAAACAATAACTCTACGTAAATAAATTTCTGAATTCAATAATGATAATATTGCTTTAATATTTCTGCTTAAGAGACAACATAACTATTATAAAGTTGGATGATATTTCCTGTAGGAGAAAACACTTTCAAAAAGCGTAATTGTTTATTTCTTTTTTCAACTTTGTATTTTTGTGGGTTTGGGTCCCATGAGAAGGGTTAAAGGCCACATAAGTGGGGACACGTGACATGCATGCCCTTGACGTCCACAAGTTAGCCGTAACTACCCTTAATTTTGCTAAGCGCGCGCGTTCGCACGCTTGGCACGCACGCTTCATGAGTTGGGCACACTTCTTATTTTGCATGTTCTTTCTGACCCCCTCATCATTCTTTATTATCTCACCCCATCTTCCTTTTGATTAAATTAGAGCATTAACCGGCCATGTCTTAAGAATATGTGAATGAGAGTCATTATATTATATGGATGGTTTTTAGTGGTTGTAAATAAAATGAGAGATAAAATATTATTCATCTGTAAATTTAAATATTTACTGGTTAATCTTTTTAATTTTTTTAATATTTTTGAAAATGATTGTGAGTAAAGGAGCGAGAAAAGATAATTAAAAATGTATAAAAGAATATTATTTAATTGAAAGGAGAGAGAAGAAGTGATATTTTTAATGTAATTATAAAGATGAAAATAAAGAATAAGATGTAAGTGCTCTTGCACTACTACTTATTTTATAAAATGTCAATAAGTTCTATATAAACTGGTTTGAAAGAAGACATCATATGACTTTTTAAACTGGTTCGGAAGAAGACATCTTATACCTTTCCAAAGTGAAGGTTGATTCGAGTCTCACTTGCTGTAATATACTACAAGTGGACCAGAGTTTTATCACAGTGGTTCTGTGGGTGTTGGGTTTCTACTGAAATGGTGGGCGAGCCTGATCACCAGGTCTATCTGTGTTCAGGGGCGTGAATGGTTTTTTATTAATGAGTTTACCCGTATGACCGGTCTTAAAAATTATTCGTTAGCCATTAAAAAAATCTTAGAGTAAATTACCATTTGCGTCCCTGACTTTTGTTCATTTTAACCGTTTGCATCCCTATAGTTTCAAAACCTTGAATCGGCCCCTATACTTTTAATTTTTTCCTTGTTTGCATCCTTGTGGCTGACGCCGTTAATGTGGACAGTTAAATGCGCATCTTTTTCTCTCTCCTGCAGGGACATTTTGGTCATTCCTTCAGCCCCTGTGACACCATCTTCATCTCCCCCACCCCTATCATCTCCTCCAACCCTAAATCTTTCCTCTTTTCATCACTCTTACTGCACAGGCCCAAATTCACCCACCCCTTATCCTCTCCTTCATCACAACCTCCAACTCTTTCTTCAATCTCTTGCAGCTCCACCAAACACCCTCAGGACAACAAACCCAATGTGGGTAAGCGTACTGACATCAAAAAGATCATGATTCTTGGTGCTGGCCCCATTGTAATCGGTCAAGCTTGTGAACAAACCCGACTTACAAAGATAATGTTGTTGGTTTCACTTTTTTCAAATCAAAGTGTAGAGACTGATTCGAATTATAAATTTTAAATCTGAATTTGATGGATACTTGCGAATGTTAAACCGGGTTCAGTTTTTCTTCTTTTGGTTTTGATATTTTGATTCCAATCTTGACGTTCAATTGTTTTAATTTCTGCTTTAGAAGGGTCCAAACAAACTTTCTACATTTTGCTCACAAGTTTGCTCAAATCTTGATAGCCAGAATTAGTTTTGTTCTTGATCTGTAACGCCCGGAAATTTTCTTTGAAGCCGACGAAAGAAGAAAAAAAAAATAAAGTCCAAAGTCGAGGGACCAAACTCGCCAACGAGAGAAACTTCGATGAATGGGGGTATAAAAGGGGGAAGACACCCCATTCTTCCCATTTTCAGCTAAGAGAGGAAGAAGAGAAGGAGAAAAAGAGGAGAAAAGCTTGGTTCGGGTGTATTCGAGCGTGGAAATCGTCGTGTAGCGGGTCAAATCGAAGCTCTACTCGACGGGATCGTTTGTGTGAGTTCTAGGACCCCTCTTTTACATGTTTTTGAATGATTTTGGGGCTGGAACACATCTGAAAACCATTTTTCGAGTTTTTGGGTGTAAACCCGTTTATGTATGTATGTGTATGTGTATAACTCGTTTGGGGCTTGATTTCATGCTTGGTTATGCTTGAATGATGTCATGGTATGCTTCCCTAAGGTTTAGAATGGTTGATTTGAGCTTAAAAGAGGTTTGGAGGCCGAAATCGTCGGCTGCAGTTCGGGATGAACTGCATTCTGCGCACAGCTAGGGCTATGCGACTGGAGGCCCATGCGACCGAATGGCATGTGACTGGGTCCATACGCACGACAGGAGTGCGACTGAGGTTCATTCGTATATGAGTAATGCGACTGAGGGTCATACGTATGAGGGCTATGCGACTGGAGGAAATGCGAATGAAGGTCATGGTACTGAATGAAATGCGAATGAGGGTCATGCGACTGAAGGTCATGCGACTGGAGTCCATACGCCTGTGAGTCGTGCGATTGAGGTCCATACGCACGAAAGGTGTGCGACTGAGGTCCATTCGCATGAAGGTCATGCGACTAAGGTCCATACGCCCAGATGTCATGCGATTGAGCTTCATTCGCATGGGAAGCATGGGATTGGAGGCTATGCGACTGGAGGTCCATTCGCCTGAGTGTTCTCATACGCATGAGAGACCATGCGACCGAATAGGGTCCATACGCCCAAATGACCATAGTATTGTCTGACTTTTGGGAAGTGAAGACGTAGGTTCGGACCTTTGGGTTGTAGACGATGTGATGGGCATGGATGATGTAAAATGATTTATGATGATGAGCTGATGATGATGATGATGTTGCGATGCATGCTGATGTGTGATGCCTTATAGTTATGTGTGATGCGATGCGCGTGATTCGTGTGATGTTTGATGTTGTGTAATTGTATGATGTTGTATGTTATGCATGATGTATGTTATGGGTGTGCGATGTTGCCTTGTGTGATTGATGTTGTATGTTGTTATGTTCCTTATTATTAGGTATGATTGTCTTCCCATGATTTGCGTTGAACGTTAATGAATGTAATGAAAGTATTATGTAATGTAAAGTGGAAGATAATGAAAAGAAGAACGTAATGAATGAACGCAAGCATGAACGAACAAATGAGAGTAAGGATGGCTTGTGAAAGAAGAAAGGAGGTTCATGACTCATTGAGAGTTGTTAGCTCAACTGTGTATGTATTATAGCGTGCGATCTTGGCTAACTCATAGGGGGACATAGACACAGTAGGGAGTTCAGTTTTGGTAACTGCTCCGATACGTGCGATGTGGTATTTATTGTGTGCTATGTAGCGTGCGATTTAGGCTACCTCATGTGGTTTATGTAGCGTGCGATCTTGGCTAACCCATGAGATGGCGTGCGATTCCGGCTAAACCCCGAGAGTTCTCACACACACAAGGGGAGTCGGTCTTGGTGACCACTTCGATGATGCGATTTGTGCGATATGTGCGATGGACAACATAAGGGTATCGTGCGATTTTGGCTAACTCATGTGGATTATGTAGCGTGCGATCTTGGCTAACCCATGAGATAGCGTGCGATTTTGGCTACCTTATGTGTGCGATCCGTGCGATATGTAAAATGCGATATGTATGAAATGAACGAATGTAAGAAAAGATGTTATAACGAATGAAGTGAATGATAATGTACCGTGCGATGATTAATGAATGAATAATGTAACGAACGTAATGGAAGATAATAATTATATTATCTGTATGTATGTATGTTGTGTGATCGCGTACGAAGTTAACGATGGTTTTATAAAGGAAGTAAAGTATGTTTTATTTAAAACTAGAACTCACTCAGCAACGCTGACTTTGATGTGTTTTCAGTTGGCAGGTATGTTGCTGAGGATGACACGGGGCGGCTACTCAGCTTATTTTGGATGACATCCTTGTGTTTAGTGCTTTTGTATGACATCCTTATGTTTAGTGCTTTTGTAATGTAATGAAACAAATATTCTGTAATTGGATAACGATTTAATATGTTTCAAAAGTTTTTATGATGAAATGGAATGACGTTTAATGTTTCCGGTGTAATGTTTTTATGTAAGATGATGAAAATATATGTTTTATGTGCGATGAGAATCCAACTGTAAGCGTCCCGGGATCGGGGCCTTACATGATCAAAAGACGGCGCGCGAGAAACTCTATCTTGATTTATGATGTTCATCTATCTTCTGCAAAAGCATGACACTCTAGTACCAATTATAGGGATTGATATTTAATGATCACTCATAATCATGCAAAGAATCTAGAAAGAACATAGTAAACTTAGATTGATTAACGTTTTCATCAATTTACATATAGAATGAGGTTGGGGTATGTATAGGTGATGAAGGGGTGAGTTTTTTCTTTAGCATCAGTGGAGCTAATTAGAGCTTAAGGAATATATTGGTGAGTTCCCTTTGATTATTAGGCCAACT
Source organism: Flaveria ramosissima (assembly GCA_025215565.1). NCBI lineage: Eukaryota > Viridiplantae > Streptophyta > Magnoliopsida > Asterales > Asteraceae > Flaveria > Flaveria ramosissima. The sequence continues at coordinate 25,927,333 of CM046036.1, forward strand.
TTTACCTTAGGAGGTTCTGGTGGTGGGATTGCTTATAACAAAGAAGAGTTTGAGATGATTTGTAAGTCGGGGCTTGCAGCGAGTGTGACATCGCAGGTTTTGGTTGAGAAATCATTGTTGGGATGGAAGGAATATGAGCTTGAGGTTATGAGGGATTTGCCTGCGCAGACTTTGACTGAGAGGTAAAAGAAACCCTTATAATGGTTTTACAAGAAAAAAAGAGGGAAAGAAGAAATGACCAAAATGTCCCTGCAGGAGAGAGAAAAAGATGCGTATTAACTGTTCATATTAACGGGGTCAGCCACAGGGATGCAAACAAGAAAAAAATTAAAAGTATAGGGGCCGATTCAAGGTTTTGAATCTATAGGGATGCAAACGGTTAAAATGAACAAAACTCAGAGACGCAAATAGTAATTTACTCAAAATCTGGTTTGGTCCCACGCTCTTCAAACTGTCGTAGGGCCCCTAGTATTTTTCTTTTCTTTTCCTTTCTCCTGGTATCTTTGTTGTTAAATAAAATTTTTCCTAGAACCTAACACTTCCACATCGATAGAGCGGCTGGTTGGAGTTTGTTGTGTATACATAAGAGGTGCGGGTTCAAGGGCTGGGTCCTATATATTTTTTCTTTTTGGGTGTTTTTTTCTATTTTTTTAACTATTTTTTATACTTTTTCATTTAAACTATTAGTCTCCAGGCACGTAACGATGTTTGTGTACGTGTTACAATGCGCTCTTAACTACGTTGTCGCATTACGGTTCCACCGCAACGCGTGAGTTTTTATGATACAACGTGTTATGCATAAACTTGTTTTTAATATGCCTCTTTATGTATATCGTGACGCATGTAGCAAATTTCACAAACGTGATGCTTTGTGTCCTCACGTCTATGCTTACTCTTATATACGTCTTACTTTCGATTTTTAAACTCTCACTCGTTAACACTTTTTAAAAACTTTATAAAATGTAAGTTTAAACTCATTAAGTTTCTAAACCTCATGGTTTGCTCAAGTAAAATTTACCTAAAAGATCAATTTCTTATGTTAATATTTTTGTACACATGTTGGTATAAGTTTGGATCAGTCTGTGTTTGATCGTCATAAAAAATGATTTGGGTATCGATGAGATATTAGTTTGGAAAAATCACACCCCGTATGAACCCGTCGCTACGCGCGGCCGGTAAAAAAACTAGTTATCATTAATCTTGACCTTAAATCCTATATACTAAATCACAATAGAGTTGTAAAATTATCTAATTGGTACGCAAGTCAACTTGTTTCAATCGAGCTTTGAACGAGACAGGAACCACAAGCTTTTTGAATATCGCTAAATCCACATACAGACATATACAACTGAACATATGTAAGAAATCAAATACGAATGCATACAAGTATAAAATAAGCATGTATATATGCGTATACAAATGCTTATAAGGACGTATAAGGTTTTCTTTTTAATATAATCAGTATGTTGTACATGGATTGATACGAGAGAATGTTTCACCCTTGTTGAAGTCATATCAACAATTAAATTAATTTCCTTTTATTTACTGGTTAAACATGGAAACAAATATAATATATTTAAACAATCTATAGTGTATAATAAAAATATATATTTGAGATACGTTTTATTAGCACATCAAAACAAATATATTTTCCCGTCTCTCTCTATTAATATAACAAAAATTACAAAACAATCAATATGATTTTCTTTTTTAATAAAATATACTTAAAACATATTTTTAATAAATATTTTTCTTTAGTTTTTATTATCCATAATTTCAAATTTTTTTAAAATTTATCTTTTACATATATATGTTTTAAAATGATTTTAAAAGTTATTAGTCTTTAAGTATTAGTAAAAAATAGAGTTAATTACATAGATAGTCCTTGTGGTTTGGTAAAAATAACAGGGTTGGATACTAACTTTTTTGAGTAACAAGTTAAGAGTTTTAAGGTTTCAGTTTTGTAACGAGTTTGGGTTCTAACGCTAACGACCGTTAACTTTTCTGTTACGTTGAAGTGCATTTAAGTCATTTCACCTCCTAGGGACTAACTATAAACTGCTTATTCTTTGAGGAACTATTTATGTAATTAACTCTAACTCTATTTAATATTATACTAGGTTAAAGACCCGTGTAACATACGGGTTCAATCTAAAAATATTATTGTTGTTTAAAAAGGTTCATAAGTTATAATGTTAATATATAATATTTTGTATATCAACTTTTATATATATTTTTTTAACATAAGCTACATTTAATATTAATAGGTTTTCTCTATTAATGCCTATACGTCTAAATAGTGTATAATATGGAATGAAATGAACTTATAAATATGAAATTTAAGTAACAGAAAAAATTAAATTGAACATGAAAAATAATAATTCAAATTCATAAACATCTAAAAATTTCTTTGTATACAACATTTGATATTCTGTTAGTGATTTATTTCATCATTATCTAATATTAATAATTTTAATCTATGTCTACTTTTAACTCGAGATAATGCAACATAGAGCTGACCAGTGTGAACACTGCTTTTTTTAAACAAACCAACTTTGGATAACGATCGTCCTTTCCTCTTGTTTATTGTCGTTCCAAAACATACTGCTAACGAAAATTGTCTTCTTTGAAATTTAAAAGCAATCCTTTTGTCTGAAGGTGTCAAAATCAACCATGGAATAAAAGTGTGATTTCCAATATTACTTCTAGATATTATTTCAGCTTCTATAACACGATTGCCCAAAGCTATTACTTGTAGCCTTATTCCATTGCACAAACCACTTTTTTACCAATGTTTCTTAACAATATTACTAGAACACGAACTTTTAATATTAACTTATGGTTTCGGAAACCATATACTTTAAGCCCATTAAAAACATTAGGTGAATATAAACTTTCATCAAAGTTGTTGGGAAGATACTTTAAGTGATATAAACTATCAGAACAAAATATTCCTTGTCATCTCCGAAAAACATGGATAAGAAGTAATCATTTATTTTTTGAACAACTTTATTTGTCGGTGCAAGTATAGCTCTTTCTTGAAAAAAATTGATTATTGACATTACAAAGAATAAAAGGGTAGACAAAGTCAATTAAACTTGCTATAGGATCAAACGAATTGGTAATAAGAAGATCATCCGGTATATCAATTATTGCATCTCCATCATTCGATCCACCTGTGTTTCCTTCTCCTGCATCTAGAAGTCATTTTGCAAATATCTTTGTTTGTTTCATATCAGATTGTTCACCTCCAACGGCTAACCTCATGTTTTTTGTTTGTCTAAGAACCTTACAGTTTGCCCAAATGTATGAGGAACTTAAGGAGGCATTAACGATGTCATGTCCAGATCCATTAGGAATAACAGGAAGAATTTGTCTAAAATCTCCTACAAAAACAGTTATTTTGCCTCCAAATCGTAAATCAAAGTTGTTACAATTATCACATGTGAGTATATCTTTCAAAGTTCTATCCAATGCTTCAAACGCATGCTTGTGAATCATAGGTGATTAGGTTCTTCATCCCAAATAATCAATGTTGTTTTTTAATAAACATGCAATGTAACTGTGAGGCTTTATATGGCACAAAGAATCCTCGTTGAGATTTAAAGGAATTAGAAATCGAGAGTGTGCCATTCTACCATCGGTTAATAATAATGATGCAATTCCACTCGAAGCAACGTCTAAAACATTCTCACCTTTCGACCTTATTGCTGTAGATAATGTCTTCCACAAAAATGTTTTCCCTATTCCGCCATAACCATAAACCAAAAAGACGTTTCCTTAATTATCGTCAACTGCTTTCATTATATCATAAAAACGCCTCTCTGTTTTTTTGCTAACGAAGATAAAAGACCATCACACTCATTTGTTAAGGTTGCTCTATAATAAGATAGCTACTCAGTAATAAGACGATTGTTTGAAGAAGAGACCGAGTCATAATCTGAAAAGTTTCATAGGGTCGAACTATTACGAACTAACTTTTTTTTTTCAATTTTAAAGAGAGTTAAATTCTTAATTTGATCTGTATAAAGAGATAAACCTGAAATTTAATTAAAATATATTAGAATTAATAAATACATCAAAAAATAAAATGCAACGTTTTTTGAATTTTTATAATAGAGAAATATTAATGTAACATGTATATATATAGTAATAAGGATAAAAAATTGATACCTGGAGACTTCAGTAGATGTTGTTGTTTAACCTGAATACTTTTGTAAATATCAGAATATAAACCGACCATTTTATGGAAACACACAATCAAGAAATCTATTACATAGATGAATAGAATCATAGATGATTTGTAGAGTTTTTGTTGATGAAATATTCAAAGAAAAAAGAACCATGGGTGTTATGTCATTTTCATAAAAAGATGACTTGCAATTTAGGGTTAAATTCCATAATTTCCCCCAAATTGCCCTTGTACCATAATTAGGCGGGAAATGAACCTAAACTAACATTTAGAACAGATACATAATTAGGCGGGAAATGGAAATTAGAGCCCTAAAAGAATGACATGTGGCATTAAAGATATTGTTTTGTTAATAAGTATAGATTTTTTTTTTGAAAAATAGCAACCCAGCCTTCTCCCATTCCGTTTTCCGGCCACCAAAATCACTGGCCGCCACCACCATCCTCACCACTCGCCATCGCAAAGACACACCAGAACATCACCATCATCGATATCCCACATCACCCAGCCTTCACCTCCATCGTCAATTACCTTTCGCACCACCATCACATCCCTCCTTCTTACCCCCTCACCGCCATCGGATCGCCACCATGCCACTTGTTGTATCATTGCTCGAAAACGTCCAACGCCTCAATCCCCACTCTAGCCACAGATCTGGAAGAAAACTGTTACCCCCATTGCATCAAATAGAAAATTTGTAGATCTTTTCACGGAATCTAAAGAAAAATTCAGATATAGAAGAGATATAACTGTACATAACATCACTTTGACATATAATTTCTTTAAAATCATAGATGGAAGAGAAGGAGAGAGAGATGGAGAGGAGAGGGGGAGGTGGCTGATGGTTTTGGTTGGGACTTGGGAGGAGTAGCGGTAGTGGTTTGGAGGAACCGATGGTGCCATGGTGATGTGGTATAATGTAGCAAAGAATATTTTATGTTTTGAGAATATTTATGATTTATGAATTTATGAATATAGTTCTTGCACTTAATAGGTTAACTTAATTAAGTTGAATTTAAATTAAAATTACTTCTTCAAAGGGTACTTTTGTCATTTCACTTTAATTTAACAGAAAAATTAACTAAAGTTAGTGTTAATACCTAAACTCATTACAAAATTAAAAACACAAACCCCAAACCTGTTACTTTAAACTATACCCGGCAAAATGGGCGGGTCGGGTTGGGCAACATGCCAAGTCAAGATGGGTTCGGGTTAGAATGAGTTCGGGTCAGAGCGGGTCAATTTAAAAAACAGGTTAGGATGGGCATGGGTCAAGATGGGCTCGGGTCAGAATGGGTACGGGTTAGAATGGGTCAATACTTAAAATTTCTTCTATCCCACCATCTCCCTAATTCAAAACCTTATCTCATATTTACTTAGCAAAATCGGTTAGAGATCTTTCGGGAAACAAGAAAATAAACCTTAGTGGTTTATTTGTTTAAAATATTTGATTTCTAAACAAAAATTGGAAAGCGTTAACATGATCTTGATTTCACTCTTCAATATTCTGTTTACGTATCTTCATATTCTCCACCGGCTCTCACCTCCACCGGAAAACGGAAGCGACTACGACTTTCAACTTCAGATATGTGAACGCTGCCCATACGGATCCACCATCGTGGCCAACGATCTTGTTCGGATTTGTCATCATCATCGCCGAACCCGTGCGAATCTGTCGTCATCATCGCCGCTCTCAATCGGATCAATCATCTCTTTCAGATCCAAACCAACACCTTCGTTATCAAACCACTAAACCATAGCTAGTCAATTGGAAAATTCTAACATTTGATTGTAATAGGTTATGTTATGGTAGCAACTAAACTTGTGTTTCTATTTGGGTAAAAACTATCCATTAGTGCAATACTGCAAATGAATCTGCCTATCTGTACCCACTGAATATAGACATGAAAAAATACAACCCATTCTGACCCGTTGGTGGAAAAAGGTGTGTCCAAATCGACCCAATTGTTTTATAAAAATGACCCATGCTAACCCATTTACCTGAGTATTGGTTAGGATTGCAAGCTCTACTTTAAACCTTTAGCGTAGGACAATTTAAGGGATGGTCAATACAACAATCACACAATGAGGAGAGTGTTAGAACACTTAAAAGATTAAATGGGGAACTGTGAATTTATAGTTTGATACTTAGAACACAAGCAAAACAAGAGACAGAACTAAGAACAACAACACACAGATATGGTTTTCAAGAATGTTGTATATTGCTCTCAAGTTTTTTTACAAGTGTTACAAAGCATAAAGAAAGATACAAGGACCTGAGATACTTTATACTACATCCTACAGTCGGCCATACTTAGAAAGCCAGCTAGAAACATCAATCTAGACAGCATAAGATCAATGTAGAGTCAAAAGGTAGATTTTCTTTTGACTAGTGACTATGACATGCCATAGCTTACATCCTAATATATTACAAAAATGATAAAAGTCCATAAAGTAGAAAGTTAAAGACGCAAGACCTCAATGTACAGTTACATAAAGCATGGACCTATCACCAACCTTAGAGTTGCACTAGAAAGTTGGTCAGATTTATAACAAGTATATCAGAGAAGACATGTTCTTCAAAGTCTTTGGAAGAAATTTGTCTTCACTTCTTTGGCTTCGGAAGAATTTGTCTTTGAAGCTTCGGAACACTTCACTTTTGGCTTCGGAAGATATTGGACTTGGCTTTGGAAGATTTTACACTTATAATATTTCTGATGCAGGGTGTAAAACTTCTGAAGCAACTTCTACTTTGCACTAAGTGCATGCATGCAGGAAAGACTTGGGTTGTTTTGGGTGCATCAGCCTTTCATTAAACCTTACAAACTCCCCCTAGGATGATGCTACCAAAACAGAGAAGTGTCTTCAAATATTAACAGTCCTTATCATGATCATGACTATTCCTTTCTTTATTGATTGGTCAGGATCACTCAAACTTTCAAAATACCTTCTCATGTCAAATAGATCATGCAGAGGTAAGTTAAGCATGTCTTTCTAGAAGTAGACATCTTAACCACCTTGATCTCTAGTGACATACCATCTCTCTGGATTAGCAGCAAAGGTCCAAGACAAGATGGGTCTTCTTTATGCACGAGGCTCCACCTTAATTGTAGTTGGTTGAGCAGCCTCTTCTTGCACTCTCTTAGGATGATCTGACTCAACCTGAGGTCTAGAGGTGGATGACTTTGACTTCTTCGTCTTCTTCTTTGAAATGGGTTTAGCAGCCATCCTTTTCTTCCTCTTTGGGAACTTTAACTAAGAAGACTGGCCTTCAGCACCAGGTTGTTATGTCTTGTCTTTCTTAGTTGGGTCCTTTTCCCTCACAGGTTCAGAAGGAGAGGGAGTTGGACCCTGCTATGGATCAGAAGATGAAGCTTTCTAAGATTCAACATGAGGCTAGGTTGTGTTGTCTTAAAGTGTTCAACCTCAACCTTAACTTCAGGAGTAGCTTGACTTGGTGAGGAGTGTAAGTCAACAAGCTCTCCTCTCTTGATCTTCTACTTGATAACCCTGATGTTATCATCCATGGTGGATAGAGACATTGGACCAAGCCTCCTTTCGGAGAATCCATACAGCTTCAAGAATCTCATCATCCTCTACCTATATGCAAATTTCTTTTGACTCTTTTGGATGATAGCTCTTGACTTTGCAGCTTCTTCCCTCATCTTTCTCTTTGTAGCCTTTTGTTCTTTGAGAACTTGTAGCTCAAGTTGATTGAGATATTCAAACTCAATGTACTCAAAGGACAAAGGAAGAAGTGCAGCTGCCTGATAGAGTCCTGTGGCACTCAGGTAGTTGATCATGTTTTGTCTATCAGCTTCTTTGTCTACCTAAGGTTATGGAGTTGCCACAGCCTCTTGTACAGGGCTTTCTTGAACTGGGAAGAGGGTTGGAGCATGTTTGTACAACCTTTTCTGCCTTTTTTCCTTCTTGATCTTGAGAAGCAATTCTGCATCCTCTGCCTCCTTGCTCTCCCTAGATATTTCCATGTATGCCAGTTCATTTAGTTCATCTAAGGGGAGAGATCTTATCTATATCATAGTTCCTGGTCTGCAAGTAGTTAATCCTGACTGCCCTCAACTCATCATTCTAAGTGTTTGGTCTAGGAGCAGCCCTGATTGCAGCCTCCATGGAGCCTGAGGACCCAGTGGAACTTTCTCCCCTTAGCTTCCTCTTCCTCTCTCTCCTCCTCCTCAATCTCCTCAGGAGTCAAAATCCTTTTCCCTTTGTCACCCACAGACCTTTGTGACTTAGGGTGGAGAGAGCTTTGGCCTTCATTGCCTGGTGTAGCATCCAGACTCTAGCCAGAGAGAGGTTGTGAAGCACCTTCACCAGCTGGTGCATCACTGAGGGAATGGGATGTTGAAGTAGTGGTTGTTGCTGTGACGTTGCTCACATGCTCTATCACTAGGCCTTCAGTCAAGGTTTTCCTTTTGAAGCTAATCTTAGGGTCCACGTCAACATCCAGTTGACCGATGACACTACCTGGTTGCTTTTGTCTTCTCCTTTGACTGAAGTCTTCAACAATCCTGTCTTGATTTCTTTGAGCCATCCTGTCAGCTTGCTTGGATTGACTTGGGTTGGCAAGTGGTATGTTGACTAGATCAAGACCTTCATAGTAGTTTAAGGTCTAAAAATTGAAGACCTCTTGCTGCCCTTAAACTCTTTGAAGTATGAGGGCTCTTTTATCAGCATCATACCTCCACCCTAGAATGTAGTTTGAATTTCCTTAGGGTGAGGATGACATTGCCCTTAGAATACCCTCCTCAAACAACTATTGTATGAGTGAGTCCACATTAATATGAACTTGAGGAGGTTGCTGAGTTGGACAATTGCAAGTGATGGTGATGAATCCTCTATGTCCATACTCTATGAAGAACTCCCAGGTTCTGTGATTGCTGAGACTTTCTTCCTCTTTTTGGTAGCATCACCCACTTGCATAGGTAAGCTAGGAGTTAGGTCAATCACATCCACAGGTTCTTGTGTTCCTGGATGAGCTCTTCTTAAAGGTCTCCCAGCTAGTTGTTCCTTAAGATAAGATATGTTGGATCAAGTAAGGCTGGTGCAACCAAAACAAACACATAGACAATTTTGTTCCACTTCATAATATTCAGGCTCAGAGTCATAATCTACTAACTATTCATCATCTTCCTCTTCATTCACCAATCACTTCTTAACAGTCTTCTCAACACTTTAAGCTGGATTATCTCTCATCACATCCTCTACCACCAAATCCTTCTCTATATCAAATCCCATATTGACAAACCCAGCCTCAAACACCTCCTCATCATTCTCAGCATTTACATTCCCTCCTTCCTCATTCTCTTTCTCAACTTCCTTCTTCACACCAGAACCCCCTGCCTCCTTAGTTGTAGCACCAGACATGCCCTCTACTGCCTGAGAAGATGTACCCACATTTAGAAATGGGTATTTGGAGGTGTCAGTCAAATCATCTAACTCAGGTTGAGTTAGCTGATTGGACAGGCCGGCTGCTATCTTAAGTTCATTCACCTTAGTCAGCAGTCTTTTGATCAATCTTTGCTGATCCATCATCATTCTTGTCATACCTTCAATCATCTCATCCTTTCGTTTTTCCCTCAATTCTTGATTGGTAAGTTTGGTCTTGATCATGCTCAACTCATTAGCCAGAGATGAGTTGAGGTTTCTTATCACATCCTCATCCAATCCCGCTCTTTCCTCCTTTCTCGAGGGCTCAGTAAAAGACTGGTGTCTGTGTTTGGTCCTTCTCTCAGTTTCTCCCTCATCTACTTTCTTCTTTGACCTCTTTTCTTTCTCAACTCTAGCCTCAAATGCCATCTCATGAATTTCCTCCTCAAAATCATAATCTTTCTTTTTTGCGTACCTCTTCCATTTCTTAACAGCTTCAGTCTGTTTATACCTCGTCTCTTCTGCTCTTTTCTCTTCCGACTCATTTACCCTCCTAATATAATTCCGTCGCTCCGGAGGGTACATATTTTTCCAAAGATGAGTGATCTTCCTACTGAAGTCATGTCTAATAGCACAGCAGTCTGCAAAAATACGGGTGCGCATCTGTACTAATCTCTTGATCTCTCCATGTCTTGGAATATTGGGAATAAGATCATCTATAATCATCTGAAGGAATCTAGGGTACAACAGCCATTTGTCCTTTTTCAGTGCCATTACGTTCTCAGCCATACAGTCTAAGACCAGTCTTGCAATATTGGCCTTCTTTCCTCTACAACAAATCACCATGGCTTTAGCCCAGTCTAGGTTTAACCCGTCTGATCCACCTTTTCGGTGATCTAAGCATATAATAAACACGTGGGCTATATATCTCCACTCCTTGGAGAGAAAGGACTTTTTGATTTCCTTTCTCATGCCAAACGGAGGTCCCTCATATCCCATAGACCTAAAAGCATCAAAAACCTCCTGATTAGATAGAACGACTTCCTCTCCAGTATCCTCATCGAGTCTCAACAACCTCGATATAACCTCAGTACTAATAATCAGATCATTCTCCAACACTTTAGCCACAATCCTCTGAGGATTGGCTTTGGTTTCATACTCTGCGGTGCGCCAGAATCTCTAATGTGTAAATCATATACTATAGAAGAATGTGAGATCGCATAGGCGATTGGAGATCTCTGTAGCCAACAGATGCAGTCTCTAAAACCGGTAACTTTGGGATGAGTGTCGTCCAAGATGGTTGTGATGTTATTCCTCTCATCAAACTTTAAATTAGCCATTTAATCTAAAAAGTAGATGTGACATCCGTCACCTTAAGGTCCGTCAATTAACGTGGTTGCCCGTTATCTATTCTTTGATCGGTCATTCCTCATCTTTATTTGACTCTTTATGTGGATATCATGTGTGCATATTTATCGTTGTGTGTGTATTCGTTATGATCCTATGTTAACCTTAAAAAGACTTTTAAAACTTTCATCTTTGAAAACGTCAAATACATCATTTTATAAATATACTAAATGTTTTTAATATAACCATTTCTTAAGTCATAACAACATTAAATGAACTTTTACAATTAATATAAAACATCTAATAAAGTCGTTTTTCAACCGAACCAAATTTGGGAAAACTCGGGGGTTAAGTGCAGGGACTAAACTTGTAATTTTGCAAACTTGGGTTGGGTATAAATACCCCCTTACCAGCCCTAGCATCTCATTATCACCATCTTCTTCATCTTCACCCTCTACACACACAAAATCACCATTTTAGCACCAAATCCAACCCGAGAGGTCTTGTTTTCTTCGTCTTGACACCGTCTACAGCTTAGACTACCCCTTTCTAGCAGCTAGTTGTCTTTGGTTGTCCGTTTTCTAGCCTTTTCACGGCTGTCCAAAACTAGGGTTTCGGGTGTTCGGGTTCAACCCGAACACACAAGGTCGTATGGGTGCGTGTGAGGTCTCTTTGCTTGTGTTTCATGTTTGTGTATGTTTATTGAGTGTTTCTGGAAGTCCTTGTGGTGTAAAACCCGTGTTTAGAGTAGCTCGAGGGCTGCTCATCGCGACCACAGTCGCGATTCTGCAGATCAGGCGACTGGGTCATCCATGCGATTGAGCCGTGCGACTGAGTGGGTCGTGCGACTGAATCATGCGTTTGAGTCAATCGCGCGACTGAGTTGTTCGACTAGGCATGTCGTGCGACTGAGTTGTGCGACTGAGTGTCTGTATGCGATTGAGTCATGCGTGCGAATGAGTGTATGCGATTGAGTCATGCGATTGAGTGATTGTGTGCGATTGAGTCAAGTGACCGACTGAATGTGTGCGATTGTGCGTGATTCGCACGACTGGAGTCCAATCGCACGAATGAAGGTTCAGTCGTACGAAAGTAGCTAATTCGCACGATTGAAGGTTGATTCGTGCGTATGGAGGTTGAGTCGTGCGATCGGGTGTTGTGTGGTAAGACTGAATGCCAGTCATACGAATGAAGGCTCAATCGTACGAATGAAGCTGATTCGCACGATTGAGGGTTGATTCGCACGAATGGAGGTTGAGTCGTGCGTCTGGCCTTGTTATGCGACTGAAGTTGTTGAGTTTGATCCCTTGTGCGTGGTGTGAGTATGTCGTGTGATGTTGAGGTAACATTAACACAATAATGCCATTGTTCGGCCACAAATATTAAAGTCAACGCGAGAAAGGGCACACATACTATTTTGAACAAATTGTACTAACGCTTTACAACGATCAATTGACTTATAACTATTGACACTTACTCAATGCTTCCTCAATAACAATGAGACTTTTACTTAAACATCATCATTAATGGCGACAATGTCTTGTACTTGGATCTACCTAAGATCTAGTACGTGTGTCAGTCTGTGTGTGTTATACGTGACCCATCCGATACGACCCGAACCGGCCCATCATTATTGCGCGCTTATACATATATCATATCATTAATGCTATACAATAACTGTCAATAGGTGTTTGACTGTTTATTTGCATTCAACATTTGGGATACATCGATCATACATACTTACCACCTAACAAGTGAGTTTCGTGGCCCCTTTTTACGCTTATACAATATTTCAATCATTTACAACTTGGGGGAAAAGTATGCTTACTCATTTTCAATGCTGTACAACTTACATACATTTTACATACAAGGAATCAACGTGATACTGTGTTGCAAGTACTATTTGATACATGCTTGGGTCTGCTTGGTTCTATCTTTGCAACTATTTAATTCCAGTGTGGGAACCGACGGTTAGGTATTGGTAGTACTACTGGGTTGACACCCCCACCCTCGTTCGATGGTATACTAGTTGGTACCATCAGTGGCCAGGAACGGGCCCTTGGGTGAATATATGCCGACAATTTCTTTGTGTACGTTGCTAGGTTTGGTTGCAAAGATCATGTCATGTGATATTTTCTTGTGTATATAACTGTATTCACGGTATTCCGCAACGCTTACATTATACAGTATCACTTACATTTTTATTACATAAACCTGCGAGCTCACCAACAATTATGTTGACTGTTTTTAGCATATCTTTTCAGGTGATCATGCAAGTCCAGGAATCTAGGTGTGCTGCCTTAGTGGAGACCCTAGGATGCATTTTTGGGACTTAACTCATTTTGATAAACAATCTTTTGAACAATGTTAACGTTTGTAAACAATTATCGACTTTTGAAACTTGTTCTCGGGTTGTGGGAATTAACATTTACAATTTTATCTTATGTGAATATGTGTATCTTTATCATGTGTTGCTTATGGCTATGTTGTTGTGAACATTGACTAAGCACGACACAAGTCCCCTTGTTGTCGGGTGTCGTCATGACACGCTTGTCATCATTTATTTATATTGCTCTCTATTGCTTACCATGTGTTATGACGATCCCGGTCTCGTTACATCCCCGTGTTTCCGCTTTTAGCGGGGGTGTGACAGATTGGTATCAGAGCCATTGGTTATAGAGAATTAGGCAATACGCTTGACCTAGACTATAACCTAGGAACCTTCATGTAGATTTGCATGCTAGGACTCTGTATGCATATTATATCTCGTGTATGTGTTCCTCGCTGCTTGATTTGTTCATCTATTTGTTATGTGATCTTTCTACTCTATGAGAGAGCCCTTGTGCTCACTCTTTTATGGGATGCTTCTATTGAATCTTCCGTTCCCTCTGCGCGCCGAGTTAGTTTATCAGATCCGGGTATGAAACCCGAAGAGATCTTCACAGATCATGCTATTGCGCTTGACCTTGGACATTGAGATTAACCCTAAGGAGGATTATGTCTGAAACCTCGAAAGAGGAAGGAAAATAGACAACCTCCGCTAGACTAAACTTGATTGTATACATGGACTTACAACTGTTGTGATGGATTATCATTGAAACATTATCAATTTATGATGTGTGAACTGCACGAATTGCATGTGATGTATGATGACAATAAGTATGATATTGACACGAAATGCATGGACTTGACGAGTGTTATGGATATACACTTTCAATTGATATAAGCTTATGTGTTTACTTCTCTATGATTAGAACATGCCGCCTCGAAGAGTTACCCGTAGCAATAGTGGCGGGAGTGAAGCCCCAAGGGGCAGAGTTCGAGGAAGAGGCAGAGCACCGAGAACAAATGATGCTCCTGCCAGTAACAGTCAAGGAACAGGGAACGCCGACATGGCAGCTCTGATCGCTCAGCAATTGGCCGCGCTGATTCCTACTATCGTGGCCCAAGTGAGCGACGCACTCCAACAACACCACCCTCACGGGGATGGTGGCAACGATGATGGAGCCCAAGGTGGGATCGAGACTGAGACGGGAAACGGAAACCCGACCGGAAACGAGAGCAACCAGGAAACCGGGAATGGTGGTACTGCCGGTATCGAAACTGGGGTGGTTAATGCTCGTCGGGGATGTTCGTACAAGGAGTTTGTGGCTTGTAAGCCGAGAGAATTCGATGGGAAAGGTGGGGCGATAGCCCTAACCAGGTGGCTGGAAAAGATGGAGGCAGTGATCGACATCAGTGAGTGCCTCGACAGTCAAAGGATCAAGTATGCCACTTGTTCACTACAGGGTAAGGCCCTAACCTGGTGGAACACCCAGGTTCAAGCTCGAGGAAGAGAATCTGCGATGCAGATGTCATGGGACGAGTTCAAAGCCTTGATCACTGAGGAATACTGCCCTCTCAACGAGATGCAGAAGTTGGAGCATGAGTTCTGGAATCATGCCATGGTGGGGGCAGGGCATGCAGCTTATACTGATCGTTTTCATGAGCTTGCAAGATTGGTTCCGCATCTAGTCACGCCGTAATCAAAGAGGATTGAAAGGTACATTTGGGGACTCGCGCCTCAAATTAGAGCTATGGTTACAGCAGCCGCTCCTCCTACTATACAGAGCGCAATTCTGAAAGCTGGTGTTGTGACTGATGAGATGGTTAGAACTGGGGTTTTGGGCAGAGGAGCCGAGAAGCGGAAGGATGTTGGGGAATCGAGCCGGTCGAGTGCCGGAAAATTTGAGAAGAGGTCTAAGCCGACAAGAAATTTTGTGGCCGTGTCTCAGGCCAGGAAAGAGTATGTGGGACCGCACCCCAAATATGACAGGTGCAATTATCATCATCCCCCAGGGGCGCAGTGCCGGGTGTGCGCTAACTGTAGGCGCCCGGGTCATTTGGCGAGAGATTGTAGAACTGCGCCGAATCTTGTAGCACCCGTCAACGCGGTTAACCCCCCCGGGAATGCAAGGGCTTGCTTTGAGTGTGGGAGCCCTGATCACTACAGGAACATGTGCTTCAGGCTGAATCGGGCACCGGGTCAGCAAGGAAACAACCAGCAGCAGGTGATGGCTATCGCCGGGAATCAAGGCCCGACTACTCAGGGGAATGCAGCTCGGGGACGTGCATTTGTCGTTGGAGCCAACGATGCTCGTCAGGACCCGAATGTTGTCACGGGTACGCATTTACTCAATCATCACTTCGCATCTATATTATTTGATACTAGAGCAGACAATAGTTTTATATCTTCCGAGTTTGTGCAATTGCTTGATTTGAGTCCTAGTAGGCTAGAAACTAGCTACTCCGTAGAAATGGCCAATGGTAGGGTTGTTCAGGCCGATGAGATTATTAGGAAGTGTTCGTTGACGCTGGAGGATCATGCCTTTGAGATTGATTTGATACCCTTTAAGTTAGGAAGCTTCGATGTGATTGTGGGTATGGAGTTGGTTTCGCCAAATGGAGCAGAGATTGTTTTGCCGAGACAAAGTAGTACGTATCCCTAATGCCAAACGGGAGGTACTCAAGGTTCAGGGAGAAAGACCGGGTAAGAACTTGAAGCTTATTTCCTGCATGAATGCACGCCAAAGTTTACGAAAGCAGTGCTACGCTTTTCTAGCTCATGTGGTTGAAAAGAAAGACGAGAAAGGAAACTGGTGGATATTCCAGTGGTACGGGATTACCCAGAGTATTTCCAGATGACTTGTCTGGTTTACCTCCTCCACGACAGGTGAATTCCGTATTGACTTGGTTCCTGGAGCTACAAACAACGGTAGCAAAGATTGCCTATCGACTAGCGCCGTCCGAGATGCAAGAGTTGTCTAGTCAGTTACAGGAACTACTGGAGAAGGGTGTTATTCGACCAAGTCATTCGCCGTGGGGAGCACCGTACTATCTGTCAAGAAGAAGGATGGATCGTTCCGTATGTGCATCGATTACCGTGAACTGAACAAGTGACGGTGAAGACCGTATCCTCTCCCCAGAATCGACGATTTATTTGATCAGCTTGCAAGGAGCTTCGTATTTTTCAAAGATTGATCTTCGTCTGGTTATCATCAGCTAAGGGTTTTCGAGAACGACATACCGAAGACTGCGTTCAGGACTCGTTATGGGCACTATGAGTTCTGGTCATGCCGTTCGGATTGACTAACGCACCAGCTGTGTTCAAATGGATCTAATGAATCGGTGTGCAAACCTATTTGATAAGTTTTTTGTGTATGTTTTTTCAGAAGAGATACTTTATCTACTCCCGATCAAAAGAGGATCATGAAGAACATCTTCGGGCAATTCTGGAGCTGCTACGAGAAGAGAAACTTTTCGCCAAATTCTCAAAGTGCGAGTTTTGGTTGCGGGAAGTGAAATTTTTGGGTCATGTGGTTAATGAGGACGGGATTCATGTAGATCCCCGGCAAGATCGAAGCGGTGGAAGAATGGGATACGCCCCAACGCCATCAGAGATACGGCAATTCTTGGGATTGGCCGGTTATTATCGTCGCTTCATCGCGAATTTCTCAAAGATTGCCGCACCGTTGACCCTGCTTACTCAGAAAGACAAGAAGTTTGACTGGGGATATGCACAAGAGCAAGCGTTCCAAACGTTGAAAGAAAAGTTTTGTGCAACGCGCCAATTGTGTCTCTCCCAGACGGAACTGGATGATTTTGTGGTTTACTGCGATGCGTCACATCAGGATTGGGATGTGTACTAATGCAGAAGGACAAGGTGATTGCCTACGCTTCGCGACAGCTTAAAGTGCATGAAAAGAACTACACCACTTATGATCTTGAGTTGGGCGCTGTAGTATTTGGCACTTAAATTTGGAGGCATTTACCTATATGGAACTAAATGCATCACTTCACTGATCATAAGAGCCTTCAACATATTCGTGGATCGAAGGAACTTAACATGCGCCAACGACGTTGGGTATAACTTCTCAGTGACTACGACTGTGAAATCCGGGTATCATCCGGGTGACGCCAACGTGGGTGGCTGATGCTTTGAGCCGCAAGAACGTGTGAAACCATTGCGTGCACGAGCGTGGGATTGACCATTCAAACCAACTTGAAGCTCAGATTCAAATTGCACAGAGTGAGGCATTAAAAGAAGAAAACCTTGCGGGAGAAGAATTCCGAGGGTTAGCAAACAGATGATACGCAAGGATGACGGTATTCCAGTACTTCATGGATCGCAATATGGGTACCCAAATGGGGAGGTGTTCGAACCTTAGTCATGGATGAAGCCCACAACGCGATATTCTATTCATCCTGTGTAGACAAGATGTATCATGATCTCAAGGATCTGTACTGGTGGCCAGGCATGAAAAGACATTGCCTTATACGTCAGTCGATGTTTGACGTGTTCCAAAGTCAAGCTGAACATCAGAAACCATCGGGATTATTACAGCAACCTGAATTCCCCGAGTGGAAATGGGAGAACATAGCTATGGATTTCATTACCAAACTCCCCTAGAACAAGCAGCTGTCATGACTCGATATGGGTCATGTTGATCGAATGACGAAATCAGCACATTTCTTGCCTATCCGAGAAGATTACAAGATGGATAAGTTGGCGAGATTGTACATCAAAGAGGTCGTGACGCGGCACGGGGTGCCGGTGTCAATCATATCCGACCGCGATAGCAGATTCACTTCACGATTTTGGCAGACATTACAGAAAGCGGGTCACTGGGGCACGCGGTTAGACATAGTACATACCCTATCACCCTCAGACCAAATGGCCAAGTAAACGAACTATAAACAGACGCTAGAAGACAATTTGAGAGCATGTGTAATCGATTTTGGTGGTAGTTGGGATGCTCATCTGCCGTTGATTGAGTTCTCCTACAACAACAGCTACCATACAAGCATTGGATGTGCTCCATTTGAAGCGTTGTATGGAAGGAAATGCAGATCTCCTCCCGTTGTTTGGGCCGAAATTGGTGAAAGTCAACTGACAGGCCCATAGATCATTCAAGAAACACAGACAAGAATTTCCAAATCAAAGATCGACTAAAAGCGCGCGAGATCGCCAAAGAGAGCTATGCCGACAATCGTCGGAAGCCTCTAGAATTTAATGTTGGGGATCGTGGTTTTACTCAAGTATCCCCTTGGAAAGGAGTCGCTCGATTCGGAAAGAAAGGGAAGTTAGCCCCAAGATACGTTGGACCATTTGAGATCACTGAAAGATCGGTCCAGTGGCTTACCGGTTAAGGTTGCCACAAGAGCTTAGCGGGGTGCATGATACTTTTCACGTGTCCAAAACTCAAAAAGTGTTTGACCGATGAATCCCTTCACGTGCCAATCGAGGAAATCAAGATCGACGACAAGCTTCATTTTGTTGAAGAACCCATTGAGATCATGGATCGAAAGGTCAAGCACCTGAAGCGCAGTAGGATACCTATTGTTCGCGTAAGGTGGAATTCAAAACGAGGGCCAGAGTTTACTGGGAACGTGAAGATCAGATGAAACTCAAATATTCACATCTTTTCGAGGATGACACTCTTGGACCTACCTCCAGCCAGCTGAATTTCGGGACGAAATTCCTCTCAACTGGGGATACTGTGACATCCGTCACCTTAAGGTCCGTCAATTAACGTGGTTTGCCCGTTATCTATTCTTTGATCGTCATTCCTCATCTTTATTTGACTCTTTATGTGGATATCATGTGTGCATATTTATCGTTGTGTGTGTATTCGTTATGATCCTATGTTAACTTTAAAAAGACTTTTAAAACTTTCATCTTTGAAACGTCAAAATACATCATTTTTATAAATATACTAAATGTTTTTAATATAACCATTTCTTAAGTCATAACAACTTAAATGAACTTTTACAATTAATATAAAACATCTAATAAAGTCGTTTTTCAACCGAACCAAATTTGGGAAAACTCGGGGGTTAAGTGCAGGGACTAAACTTGTAATTTTGCAAACTTGGGCTGGGTATAAATACCCCCTTACCAGCCCTAGCATCTCATTATCACCATCTTCTTCTTCATCTCACCCACTACACACACAAAATCACCATTTAGCACCAAATCCAACCCGAGAGGTCTTGTTTTTCTTCGTCTTGACACACCGTCTACAGCTTAGACTACCCCTTTCTAGCAGGTAGTTGTCTTTGGTTGTCCGTTTTCTAGCCTTTTCACGGCTGTCCAAAACTAGGGTTTCGGTGTTCGGGTTCAACCCGAACACACAAGGTCGTATGGGTGTGTGTGAGGTCTCTTTGCTTTTGTTTCATGTTTGTGTATGTTTATTGAGTGTTTCTGGAAGTCCTTGTGTGTGTAAACCCGTGTTTTAGAGCCAGCTCGGGGGCTGCTCATCGCGACCACAGTTCGCGATTCTGCAGATCAGGCGACTGGGTCCATCCATGCGATTGAGCCGTGCGACTGAGTGGGTCGTGCGACTGAATCATGCGTTTGAGTCAATCGCGCGACTGAGTTGTGCGACTAGGCATGTCGTGCGACTGAGTTGTGCAACTGAGTGTCTGTATGCGATTGAGTCATGCGTGCGAATGAGTGTATGCGATTGAGTCATGCGATTGAGTGATTTTTGTGCGATTGATTCAAGTGACCGACTGAATGTGTGCGATTGTGCGTGATTCCACGACTGGAGTCCAATCGCACGAATGAAGGTTCAGTCGTACGAAAGTAGCTAATTCGCACGATTGAAGGTTGATTCGTGCGTATGGAGGTTGAGTCGTGCGATCGGTGTTGTTGTGTGGTACGACTGAATGCCAGTCTACGAATGAAGGCTCAATCGTACGAATGAAGCTGATTCACATGATTGAGGGTTTGATTCGCACGAATGGAGGTTGAGTCGTGCGTCTGGCCTTGTTATGCGACTGAAGTTGTTGATTTTGATCCCTTGTGCGTGGTGTGAGTATGTCGTGTGATTTTGAGGTAACATTAACACAATAATGCCATTGTTCGGCCACAAATATTAAAGTCAACGCGAGAAAGGGCCACATACTATTTTGAACAATTGAACTAACGCTTTACAACGATCAATTGACTTATAACTATTGACACTTACTCAATGCTTCCTCAATAACAATGAGACTTTTACTTAAACATCATCATTAATGGCGACAATGTCTTGTACTTGGATCTACATAAGATCTAGTACGTGTGTCAGTCTATGTGTGTTATACGCGACCCAGCCGATACGACCCGAACTGGCCCATCATTATTGCGCGCCTTATACATATATCAATATCATTAATGCTAACAATAACTGTCAATAGTGTTTGACTGTTTATTTGCATTCAACATTTGTGATACATCGATCATATATACTTACCACCTAACAAGTGAGTTTCGTGGCCCCTTTTTACGCTTATACAATATTTCAATCATTTATAACTTGGGGGAAAAGTATGCTTACTCATCATGCTTACAACTTGTACAACTTAACTTACATACATTAATACAAGGAATCAACTGATACTGTGTTGCACAGTACTATTTGATACATGCTGGGTCTGCTGTTGTTGTTCTATCTTTTCAACTATTTAATTCCAGTGTGGGAACCGACGGTTAGGTATTGGTAGTACTACTACTGGGTTGACACCCCCACCCTCGTTCGATGGTATACTAGTTGGTACCATCAGTGGCCAGGAACGGGCCCTTGGGTGAATATATGCCGACAATTTCTTTGTGTACGTCGCTAGGTTTGGTTGCAAAGCTCATGTCATGTGATATTTACTTGTGTATATAACTGTATTCACGGTATTCCGCAACGCTTACATTATACAGCATCACTTACATTTTTATTACATAAACCTGCGAGCTCACCAACAATTATGTTGACTGTTTTAAGCATATCTTTTCAGGTGATCATGCAAGTCCAGGAATCTAGGTGTGCTGCCTTAGTGGAGACCCTAGGATGCATTTTTGGGACTTAACTCATTTTGATAAACAATCTTTTGAACAATGTTAACGTTTGTAAACAATTATCGACTTTTAAAACTTGTTCCCGGGTTGTGGGAATTAACATTTACAATTTCATCTTATGTGAATATGTGTATCTTTATCATGTGTTGCTTATGGCTATGTTGTCGTGAACATTGACTAAACACGACACAAGTCCCCTTGTTGTCGGGTGTCGTCATGACACGCTTGTCATCATTTATTTATATTGCTCTCTATTGCTTACCATGTGTTATGACGATCTCGGTCTCGTTACATCCCCGTGTTTCCACTTTTAGCGGGGGTGTGACAGTAGATGAAACGTATTAGAGCGGTATATTAAAAATTAATATTAAAGAAAAATAGTTAAAAGGAAAAAATGAATAAAAATCAGTTTAAATTCGCTATGCGAAATTATAGTTTCGCTAGTCGAAATATTAGTTTCGGCAAGCGAAAGTGTAATTTCGCAGCTATTATGAAGTAGTTTCGGCAAGACAGTGCACTAAATTCGACAGGCCGAAACTATAGATTTGGCGCAGCGAAACTGAAAAATGATCAGTGAAACTGTTAAGTTCGCCCGGACAGCATGACTGTACAGTTTCGCTGAAAATCCTTTGAACTTTCGTTCAGTTTCGCTGGATTATCGATACTTTCGCAACAAGAACTACGAAGGTACCGAAGAGTCTCAATCAAAATAGTCCACAATGAAACGATTAAACCTAGATTAAACTAAAATCCTTGGTTCGAAACTCACATTCGATCCTTAAACAACCATCAAACAAGAAAGAAATACACAGAATCTCAGATTCGCATGAAAAAGTCACCATAAACCCTAAAAAGTCTAAACCCCGATTGTGCGAAAATGAGGTCTCAGATTCGAAAAATGCGATATATAGACTATAGTTTCGCAGACATCAAAACTATAGTTTCGCCCCTATAAGCTCTAGTCGAAACTGACCTTGCAACGTGCGAAAGAGCCGGTGAAGCTACAATTTCGCCCTGCGAAACTACAAGCAAAAGTATAATTTCGCTGGATACTTAAAAAATAAAATTTTATTTTTTCTTTTTAAAATAAAGTAAAATAAAAGTAAAACTATTTAGAAATGAATTAAAACAAAATAAAAAAATAAAAGAAATCATAAAATTTGCCCTACAAGACCTCACCAAACATCATGTATTTTAAACTAAATTAAACATGAGAACATAGATATGAACGAGAAGCTGAAAAGATCTTCTGGAGAGTCAAAGTCTGGTGGATTGCTTATATACTTGTCCCTTTAAGTCCATGCCTTCTTCGTTTCAATAAGTGCACCGCAGCTACTGTTATCATGTTTTGGTTCTTTTAAAGAAAACATTGAATGACTCAGTACCCATAGACATTTGGCAAATAAGCTTATCCTGTCCTTGATAGGATCAAATGTACCAATCTATGATGATTTATGAACACAATTCAATGAAATACACACAAAGTAATCAAATCAAAACAAGATATCAACAAAATTCAAGTTTTCATTAATATCAAGCTAAGACAATTACAAAGTATGAAAGCAGGTTCGAATACAATTCTTAGTTACCTACTACATGTAAGCTTAAGCTATTTATAATGAAACAAAAAGTAAAGAAACTAACTAATTACAAAACTAGTCCCTATACTATTACAAAATATTAAAAGACAACTAAAGACAACATGTTAATCTTTCTTAGAGCACTAACAATACTCCCCCTAAGATTGACATG
Source organism: Flaveria ramosissima (assembly GCA_025215565.1). NCBI lineage: Eukaryota > Viridiplantae > Streptophyta > Magnoliopsida > Asterales > Asteraceae > Flaveria > Flaveria ramosissima. The sequence continues at coordinate 25,950,384 of CM046036.1, forward strand.
GTCTTCTGTCTCAAATCTTCAATCTTTTGTCTTCTTTTTCTTTTCTTCCATCTTCAGCTTTATCTTCAGCCTTTATCTTCAACTCTTTGTCTTCATCATTCAAAGAAATCTTCTGGTTCTTCTTTGACCTTAAACATCGGCTTCTGTTTGTACATCTCTAATTCTTTCAAAGCATTTGAAATTGCAGACTTAAATTTACTTGCAAGAATGCCTTGTTCGGGTTTAGCTTCATTCGTCTTAATCTCCATCTGGTTCATTCTCTCCAACCTATCTTTTGAAAGACATGAGATATCAATGTTAGCATATAACTCAATAGGCTTTTGACTTTCCTTTGAGTATACTTCTAGTACCCCTTTCCTTGATATTCTCATGAATTCAATATCTTTAATATCTTTCTTGACAATTTTGGCATAAGCAAGAGCCTTTCACAAAGATATTCTTTCCATAGCCGCATTCATCACATTAATAATGGAAATGAAATATTTCTTGTCTTGCTCCGCTATCTCAGGAGATACTTTCTCAAACTTTTGTACAGACAAAAATGAGATATAACTCGGATGTAAAAGCTTTAGTTCAAAAACTCCAAATAAAGTAATCATGTCCTCATCCCATCGTTTGAGATTGCGGACCAACTTAAGCTCAAACGTCTCAGTGTTATAAAACCATCTGAGGATTGGCTTTGAGTTTTGATTACCATCTATCACTTTCAGACCAGAAGTTGTGACCTTCTCAAAATACTTGTCATAAAATTCAATCATAGAATGTTCTTCCTCAGACTGTAATCCTTTTAGCTTTTTTATTCCTCAAAGTAACAAAATACTCTTTATCCTCTTGATCACATCTTGTCTTAAGAAAATTACTTGATCGATCCAATCCTCTTCTTAATAAATCTACCAACATCTTACCACATTTTGATTCAGAAGGATTGAGCAGAGGTAATCTATTCAGCTCTTTCAGATCTTGCACTGGAAGTTTTATGATGCTAGAGTAAAAGTGATATACATCACACACAGCGTTTATTCTCTTTATCAAAAATGCATCGAATACTTCATCATACTTCCATGCGATAATCTTTACTTGGTTGGTAAAATCTGGAGCAATCATAGCATTCAACAGTTCAACAACTGATTGTCCTCTTTACAGTACGTTTCTTACCAAGTCTCTAGTTGATCTTGAATTATCAAAAATATGCCTTTGTTTAGTAGAGGCTTTGTAAGCTTGTTTTTCTGGATCAGCAAACATTTCAATCAACTCTTTTCTGTGAACATGTGCATCAGTAATTCTTGCCATTTGTTTGATCTCCTGTGGCTTTAACATTCTTGTCCTTTTTTGTAATTTCAAGATACTGAGGATTATCTGTATCAAGTACAATCATCTTCTTCAATTGTTTCTCCGTCTCTTGAAAACTTCTGACAAGGTTCCTCAGTGATACAGATTGTAATCTCTTTAGTTTCCTCCAAGGGTAGTTTCTAGCTTGCAACCATGATCTTAAAGCTAGAATACTCATATCTTCTGGATCAGGATGGTACAGCTCAGAGCTAGATAGTTCTTCTACATTAATCACTTCTTTTGCTCTAGTCCATTCACCATGCTCAATAACAATCTCATTTGGATCTACTGGTGCAACTGACTCTGCAGAAATACATTTCTCATATTCATCATTAAGCTGAGAAACAGTCAGTCCATCCAAATATACACGATTGTATTTCATCTTCACAAGATAAATATATCTTTCTTCAAAGTCTTGTGGTACTTCGTCTTGTTCATGAGTATGTTCTTGTGAAGAGAAATGTGATACAAATTGAGCTTAATCAATATCTTCATCATCCAGAACTTCATCATACCAATCATCATTGTATACTTCATCAATATCTTCTAATGCCTCAATATGTTCTTGAACATTTTGTTCTTCAACAGTTTCTTCAGTTCTTTGCATCTTGGAAGATGATTCAGTTAGAATTGTATCTTCTACTTCATCAATTTTTCTTTTGCCTTTTATCTGCTCAACATTTTCATCAACACTCATCTCAGCACTTATCACTTGTACTGGTGAGATAGGCTTCTGAGCTTCTTTTTCTTTCAGCAAATCATCTTTGAGTTTTTCATTTTCTTCTGTTAGTTTCTTGAACTTCTCCTCAAGAATGTCATAGTCTTTGATCATAACTTCAAAATTCTTGATTACATCTTCTTTATCTTTGGCAATCCTCACAATCTTTTCATCTTTTGAGGCATTTTCTTCAGTCAACTTTAAGTTTTCATCCTTCAGCTTTTGAATTTCTTTTTCAAGAGATATGTTTATCTCTTTCGTCCTTTCATTCTCCACTTTCAATTCTTCAAGTTCTTTCTTTTTACTCAGATTTTCTTCTTTCAATATTTCCATCTCATCAATGTCCACTGTCTCCTCTGTTTGTACAGACACATTGTGTGTCGTACTCACAGGAATTTCTTCTACTCCTTCGTTAACATCAACTTCAAATACTGGATCATATAATATATCATTCATAAAAATCAAAATCAAAGGTTTGATTTTATGAATCTATTTCATGTACAGCTTCCTCATGAATATTATCAACATTTTCTTTAGCCATGTTTTGTGGTTCATTGACAGTATCATCATGAATGTCAGCAATATTGGTTTCTTCAGCCATATTTTGAGATTCATTTTCAGTATCTTCCTCATTTCTTTCCTTAGTTTCTTCTTGATGTGCCTCAGTGGCACCATCATTTCCATCATCATCATCATTATCATCACTTTCCTCATCTGATGAGCTTTCAGAAGCTTCATCCTCACTTTCTTCAGCATCATCATTATTATCATCATCTTCATTGTTATCATCATCATCTTCTTCTGATGAGCTCTCAGTAACATCATCCTCACTTTCTTCATCATCTTCTACATCCTCAATGAGATCATTTGGATCTATTGGTTCTTCTTCAGATAGATGAAAGTGTTGCTGATTAATATCTACTTCATTCATTGATACATACTGGAATGTTTTGAGCACCAGTGATCATTGCCAGTCTTTTATAAACAGCATTTGACATGTGCTCTAACTTTAGCTTTTCTCCAGTAACTCCTTCAGCATACAGATCTGGATTTGCTTCATTAATAAGCAATTGGAGGAATCTTGGGTACATCAAGTATTTATTCCTCACTCCTCTTTCAAGATTGAAAATGAAGCCATTCATTATCCACTTAGCCATATTGAATCTTCTATTTGTGGCTAAGGCAATAGTGGGAGATGCAATGTCTACAGGGAATGAATCCCAACAAGCACTGCGTTTAGACATGCAATGTTGAAAAATGTAGCATAAAAGCTTCCAATGCTTATACACTCGAGCTCTGAAAAATTGCTTTTTGGGGAAATGATCTGGATGACCCATTTGTAGAAAAACCTCTCTACATTCATTGAAGGTATATTCTGATAAGTCTTCAGGGTCATTGTCACCAAGTCTTAGAGCTATTCTGATTGCTTCTTCAGAAACTTCAAGCATCCTTTTTGTTGTAATAGAATCTCTTAGATCTTTGTTCCCTTCATCATCTCTTTTAACTTGTGCAGTTCTCCAGAATCTCTTAATCAGTCTTCCATTGATAATTGGTCTTGCACACATAGCATATACATATTTTGTTCTGAGCAGAAATCTAATAATTTCTTCATATCCAATGGCTTCTCTATTTTCATCATTTAAGTACGCAGCCACATTATGCTTTGGCTCAAACTTCAATTCTGCCATCTGCAAAACATAAAGAAAGTATTATGAGAACATTGAATATTGATTAATGAAATTCATTTCTACATATGACTTAGCAATTTTAACTTATAACTTTTTCATTCAATTTTGACTTATTATTTTGACTTTTGATTTTGACTTTTGAATTTGACTTTTGATTTTGACTTTTGAATTGAGATTTTAAGTTGTAAAACATTAAACTTTATTCATTTGAATTCATTATCTAACATTTGAATTTGATTTACTTATTTTAAAAAAAATTTATTTTATTTTTTATTTTTTATTCAAACTTTAATCTGTTTGTTCATCTTCTTCTTCTTCTATCGAAGAACCGACTAATTGAACAATCATCAAATCATTTTCACTTTCAGATTAAGAACTTTACATCAACCTACTCGCAATTAGATTCTTATCAATAATACAGAGTCAATTTTAGATATGATTCATATTTGATTAGTTAAACTTTGAGTTATATAGGGTTCGAACGCACAAATAGCATTCAAACGCCTATACCTATAATCTGATTTAACCAAAAATTTACAAATTTGAATCACAAACTTACGTTTGTAGATCCAAATACTATCTACAATCAACAGGATTTGATGAAATCGCAGATGAAATGAGAGTATGTTGATAAGTGATAGTCGAAAGTTCAGGGGTTTTGTCTGTGAAAATTTGAGTGAGAATGATGAAGTAAGTGTAAGTGTTCAATTTATATTAAGTGAAATTTTAGGCGCATGAGCCCTGTTTGGGCGTATGAAACCCTAAAATTCACTAACTTTTAGACGCATGAGCACTGTTTGTGCGTTTTGACTCAGACGCATGGGAACTGTTCAGACGCATAAGCATTGTTTAGGCGCTTTTGCACTGTTCAGTAGCATGGATTTTTTTGAAACGTCTAACACTTGTAATTTTAAAACTTTTCAACTATGTAGACGCATGAGACATGTCAAATGTCTAACACTTGGTCAAAGTCAAACTCATTCACTGTTTAGGCGCATGGGATTATCACAAACGCCCAACACTTGATTAAAATCATGGACTTATGACAACTATTTAGACGCATGGGAATGTGTCAAACGTCCAAACACTTGTATAATTCTTGAAAATCTCATTATGCTCCTATTTAGACGTATGTGCACTATTTAGGTGCATGAGTTGACTTTCAGTTGACTTTGACTTTGAGTTGACTTTCATGATTTTAACACTTGTGATTTCCAATTTCTTCACCTGCACACTGTTTAAAAATATTAGTAATATTTCATACTAATTTTTAAACATTTGAAGCATAATTTTGAATTTTTCAAACTTTTTACCTTTTAGTCCCTCAATTTTGAACTTTTTGCACCTTCATTTTAGTCTCAACATAAAATCAATTATCATCTAATTTTCAACTTATGACAGAAGCATTTTCATTTGCAAATTTATGTAGGCTCATATTATATTATTCAAAAATTACATTTTCAAATTACACAAATACTTTGAACATATAGCGTCATCCTTTCAATTCAACATTTTAATTTTGATTTTGATTATTTTCTGAGAACAACTCTTCTATTTATTACTCCCCCTAAACTTTTAAGTTTGAAAAACTTATAAGTTTCTTAGGTAAGATAATAAGATCTCACATCACATTGTGACATTGCCTTCACACACAAAAAACATGCATAAAAGCAAAATGAAAGCATAATCAAAATCTAAGATAAACAAAAGAATTAATGTCTGCAGTGAGATCATATTAATGAAGATCAGCACATTAAAATAAAAAAGATGTGAATAGTCATAGACAATGAATAAATCCTAATCAAGTGTGTTCCAGGTCAGTGATATCACAGCAAAGGAGACACAAGATCTAAGGACAGACAATGAGTGTTTTTGACAAATTATCAACTCACTTACTTTTTCAATTCTTGATTGATTAGGGTAGATTTAGATATGACATGATGTAAATCATACAAAGACTAAGAGAGCTCAACCATCATCATATATGCAAGAAAAGAACACATACTCAACTTATTACCAAACGTATGTATCACCAGAGTTCATGTTACTTAATTAATAGAGAATGATCATGGATAACCATTTGATCAGCTCTGACTATTCATTTGAATAGTTTGTGCACATTGGCATCTTTTGCATCAAAGAGAGAATCCAGGTCTGTAATCACTTACACAAGGATATCTCAGCACTTCAGGTCTATGATGACTCATAACAGAGAAGTGAGATGATGCTTTGTAACAGATCTCATGATTAACACAGTATCAATAGGTGTGAGTGGTGTAACTTAACAAGCATTCAATCTGATAAGCCAAACAACTCAAAGTACTCAGATGGATACACACAAATTAATATTTAGTTTGATCACAAAAATTTACTTTTTCAGCATAATAGTCAGATATTGTCTACACATCATATCTGATCATGTCTAGACTTTATTAATGAGTGAAGTATGCAACTGATCTCACTAATGTACTATCATTTCTCACATGTTGCATAACATATTCCTTTCTAAAAGACTCTACTTTTCTAAAAATTAGAAAAAGACTATATTTTTGTAGTTTTGATTTATATTTTTGTATTTGATTTTTCTAAGGAAAACAAGAATCACACACACACAAAATATAAACAAGCAATTAACAATGAGATGATCACTTATTATGATCTTTTGATTTAGGGAGTTCACATATGATTTTATAAGACCATTGATTCTACTAATATACTCAAACCGTCATGGTAGGAAGGCTTTAGTAAATAGATCTGCCAACTGTTTTTCTGTTGCAGTTTGAATCAATATGATTAATCCTTTTTCAGAGTTATCTCTAAGAAAACGATATCGAATTTCGATATATTTTGTTTTTGAGTGTTGAACAGGATTAGCTGTTATGAACATAGCAGCTGTGTTATCAATGTAAATTGGTGTTTTAAGAAATTTGAACCCATAATCCAGTAGTTGATTTTGCAACCAAAGGATTTGAGAACATCCTGCTGATGCAGCAATGTACTCAGCTTCTGCAGTTGAAACAGATACATTTGTTTTTTCTTACATTGCCACGAGACTAATTGGGGACCAAGAAATTGACACCCACCCGAAGTAGATTTTCTATCTTGACAGCATCCACCATAATCACTATCTGTATATCCATATAGTTCAAAGTTACCCTCGTAAGGATACCAAAGCCCTAAGGCTGGTTTACCTTTGAGATATCTGAATATCCTTTTGACAGCAATTAAGTGAGATTCTTTCGGGTATGATTGATACCTGGCACAAACACAAACAACATACATAATGTCCGGTCTAGATGCAGTAAGATACATCAAAGAGCCAATCATTGATCTGTATAAGTTTGGTCAATAGATTTTCCTTTTGGATCAGGTTAAATCTTGGTGTTAACATCTGATGGAGTTCGTATGGACTGACAGTCTTGCAACTTAAATTTCTTCAAGAGCTTGTCAACAAACTTCTCTTGATTGATGAAGATTCTATCTTCAGTTTGCTTGACTTAAAGTCCAAAGAAGAAGTTATATCTCTCCCATAGAACTCATTTGGAACCGAGATTTCATGATTTCTTCAAATTCATTGCACAATTTTGGACTGGTAGAACCAAATATGATGTCATCAACGTACACTTGTACATATAAAAGATCATTATTATCCTTCTTTATGAATAAAGTTGGATCAATTTTCCCTCTTGTGTATCCATGTTGGATTAAGTGTTGTGATAACGTCTCATACCAAATTCTAGGGGCTTGATGAAGTCCATTAAAGCTTTACTCTCAGCTTATATACTCGATGTGGAAATTGTGCATCCTCAAAGCCTGGAGGTTGCTTCATAAACACATCGTCACTGATAGGACCATATAGAAATGCACCCTTTACATCCATTTGATACACCTTGAATATCATGAATGAAGCATAAGCCAGAAAAACTCGAATGGATTCAGTCTGGCATTGGTGCAAAACACTTCATCATAATCTATTCCTTATTCCTATGTGTATCCTTGTGCAACAAGTCTCGCTTTGTTCCTTATTACAACACCACGATCATCAGTCTTATTTCTATATAGCCATTTCGTGCCTATTGCATTTTCTCCTTCAGGTAGATCCACCAAATTCCACACTTCTTGTTTGTGAAATTGAAGTAATTCTTCTTGCATGGCTTCTATCCAACCATTGTCCTTTAATGCTTCGGTAACATTTTTAGGAACAATTTGAGAAAGAAAACAAGAGTATAAGCACACGTTTTGCTTGTTCTAATTTACTCCTTGTTGTTCTCTCATCTCATTCATGGACCAATAATCTGAGAAATTGGATTATTCTTGTGAATATGAGATGTTGGAATCTCATCACATTGAACATTAACATCCAGATTTGTTTGGTTCAAGTTGGAAAGCTCGTGTATCAAAGTAGAAGAATGTGGATTGAAGTTTGGAACTTGAGTCGGTGAGTTGATAAAGTAATCAAAGTTACCAGTATCAACTACATCACCAGAGATAGATGATGTTCCAGACTCAGGCATCACAAACTCATTACCATCACTAGGAATATGTTGAGATCCTTCCTGATCAATTGAAGCTGAATGATCTGAAACTGTATTATCATGATTTTGTATTGTTGAATCCTTGACGAATGATAAAAATGGGTAGTCTGAGCTAGAATCATCTGGGTCATCAGAATCTGAATCCTCACTGAAAGATCCAAGATCTCCTCTTGAGTTCTTCTTACCTGTAGAATCAAAAAAATTTGGTTGATTAAACAAGTTAGATTGAAGAGAGTTTGATAATAAATCTAAGTCAAATAACCATGCAGGACCATTTGAAACTGATGGAAAAGAATTTTCCAGAAATTTAACGTTGAATGTTTCAAGAATTATATTTGTCCTAGAGTTGTAAACTCGATAGGCTTTTGAAACAGATGAGTATCCAATGAAAAATCCATTATCAGATTTTGCTTCTAATTTTCCTAATTGATCACTTGAATTAAGAATCATAACAGGACAACCAAATGATTTTAAAAGTTTTATGTTCGGTTTCCTGCCAAACATTAACTCATATGGAGTTTTCAATTTATCTTTCACAATTAAGATTCGATTCTGAACGAAACACGCAGTTGATATAGCTTCATCCCAAAAAGTGATAGGAATTTTTGCATCAGCTAACATAGAACGAGCAGCTTCAATCAGTGTTCTATTCTTCCTTTCAGCAACTCCATTTTGTTGAGGAGTTCTGGGAGTACTGAACTGATGAGCTATCCCTTTCTGTGCACAAAACATTTCAATGTTAGCATTTTTGAATTCCGTTCCATTATCACTTCTTATTATTTTCACTTTATTTTCTAATTGATTTTCAACTTTAATGATAATTTTTTTAGTAAATCAACCGTTTCAGATTTGGCATATAGAAAGAAAACCCATGAAAATCTTGTGTAGTCATCAATGATAACTAAACAATATGATTTTCGTCCAATACTCTTGACGTTTTTCGGTCCATAAAGGTCCATATGTAACATCTGAAGAGGTTTGGATGTTGAGTTTATAGGCTTGGACTTATAAGACGCTCTGTGTTGCTTTCCCTTCAAACATGCTGAGCAGTGATCATTTGTTGCAAACTTCTTAGATGGAAGTCTAATGACATGATTTCCTGCTACAAGCTTGTTCATATTCTTGAAATTTGGATGTCCGAGACGTCTATGCCAAAGTTGGCTTTCATCATTTGATGCCTTAGCAATTAGGCATGTTGTTTCAGTTGAAGGATCAACTTGAGACATATCCAACTTGTATACATCTCTATCTCTCTCAGCTGTAAGAATCACCCAATCTTTGCTTATCTTGAAACCTGGCTTCAAAACATAATAGAATGAATCATCAAATAGAACATAATATGATTTGTCACATATTTGAGATACGCTTAAAAGATTAAAGTTCAACTGTGAACAAAAGTTGACTTTATCAAAGCTTATTATCCCATTTGATATTGTTCCTTCTCCGGTTATTTTTCCTCCTGCATCACCACCAAAGGCGACGTGAGTTCCATCTTTTAACTTAAAGTCTTGTAACAAGGCAAGATTGCCTGTCATATGCCGGCTACACCCACTATCCACATACCATGTATTGAGTGGTTTTTTTGGGCGTACCTGCACAACAAGAAAATTAAGTTGAGATATCTACCCAAGCCGAGATGGTCTTGGGTTTTCCAAATTTATCAACATTGTAAATTGTTTGTAATGGAGATTATTCAAATCAGGTTTATTCTTGATGAATTTACCAATTTTATTTTGGAAATTGTTTTGGAAGTTGTTTGATTTATTTTTGAGAACATTCATATCATTTAATTGATCAACTTTTGAAATGTATTGATGACTAACATTTTTATTAGTCATCCTTACAGATCTTGGTATTAAATGTTTTTGTATGTTTTGTTTTGATCTCACATAATTGGAAAAGATCTCAAACCTAAAGAAGGTAGATAAGTGACTTTTTGAAATCCATTAGTTTGATTTCTCAAATATTGTGGATTAACAAATCCTTTGCTCATGTTTGATTTTGCAAAGTTTCTAGTAAGAGATCTATTTCTAAAATAACAATTTGCAGTATTGTGAGTCTTTTCATCATAATAGTACAATTTTGTTTAAAATAACAATCCGCTGTCGAATGATTTCTCATGTCACATATGTGACAGTACTTGTTGAAGTAGCACTCAGCAATATTGTGATTTTTCATATCACAAATTTCACAGTACTTTTGTGGAGTTAAAAACAGCTTTTTGTTCACTTTTGACATTGACACAATGTTTGATTTTGGTGTCAAATAGTTAATCTTTTGTCTTTCATTTTTCATAGTTTTGATTTTGTGTCAAATTATTATGCATTTGTTTAACATGAACTTCCTTCTTGAATGTATTAGGAACAAATCTTTTTGCTACAGGCGGAAGTCTTTGAATCTGAACTAGATTTCAGATCAGAGTGTGATTTGTTCATTAATATTTGCTTTGTTGTGTTGAAGAGAATTCATATTTAACACCCAGCTGACACAAATTTTTATCGATTTAAGTTTTGTTGTTTGATTTGTTTCTTTAATCAAATTTTATGAACTTTTGTTTTGTTCAGATGTTGCTTTTGATGATTTCTTTCTTCTTCTTTGATTCTTTGATTTAGAAGAACTTGGTTTATTTTCAGATTGAACATCGTCAGAAGAAGATTCCTTTTCTGATTGAACTTGTTTCAGATTAATGGTGTTTGAATCTTCTGATGTTCCTATCTGTTGTTTATCTTTGCTTTGATCTTTCACTTCTTCTAATACAACATGAATTTGATCAGAAGTGATTTGTTTTGTTTGTTTTGCTTCATAAGATTTTATCTTGATTGGATGACCATTTTTGATCTTTTCTTGATCATTTTCAACAAACACTTGAACATTTTCTTTTTCTTCTTCTGAATTCTTGTTTTTGATCTGGAAAGCTTTAAGTTTAGCTTTATTCTCAGGAGAATGATCATGAGTATTGAAGTTCTCTGGTAGTGTGTTTGTAATAGATTCAGGCATAGGTTCATGAGTGAAACCTAACCCTGCTTTTTGTTTATCTTTTCTTTCACTTACCAGTTCTTCTACTATCATTTTTGAACTTTTTACTTTTGCCAGATCCATTTGAGTAGCAGCATGTGCTATTTTCTCCTGTTTAAGATTCTTGGTCATCTCTTCCAGTTGTTTAAAAACAATTTCTAAATCCTTTATTGTTTTGTTCCATGAAGTTTGAAGAGAGATAATCTTTTGATCTGCTGTTTTATGATCAGATTTAAGTTTGTTATGCATAGATTCTTCTTGTTTTAGCTTCTCACAGATTTTGAATGAGTAATTTCTGTAGTATTCAACGTGTTCATAGCATGATTTAGTGCAAAGTTTTTCTCTCACTTCAGATGGGATTTCAGGAAATTTTAGAGCTGCGGTTTCAGATTTTGAAGTTGAAGAGTCAACCTTTGGTTGATCAGACTGTGCCATTAGAGCTACTTCCTCTGTATCCTCCTTAGGATCAGACTTGTCACTCCAATCATAGTCATCATCTTCTTCATCACTTTCCACCTTTGGATCATTGTTTTCTGACCAATCTTCTCCTTGAATTTCTGCAATAAGAGATAAGCTTGATGTTAATCATTTGTAAAACTGATCTGCATTGCACTCCAATCATAACCATCTTTTATGCTGACTACTAGAGCTTTCTTTGTTTCATCAGATCAGATGATTTAGTTTCATCTTTAAGCTCAGGCATAGGAAGACTTTGATAAGGCTTTTGAAAAGTCTTCTGAGCTTGTTGAAACCTTTGATTGCTTGAACTTGATTGAGCATTTCCTCCATTATTCCTTGGAGCTTTGCATTCTCTAGAGAAGTGTCCATAACTGTTACAATTAAAACATCTAGATTTTGACTTGTCAAATCCAACAGTCTTGTTTGCACTTGGCTTGTATTTCTTGTTGACATAAGAATGTTTTTTAGTCCTGTAGGCAATCATCACCATCTGCCAGTTTAAGTCCATCTCTTCAACATCTTCAGGATCCATCTCAAATAAATCCTGCAAAACAAAATCTACTTGAGTTAAATGGCTACCTTGATATGCTTGAAAAACTAGCCATAAATGCAGTGAATGCAGTTTTAGACTTTTAGACTCTTCATCCTCTAATACGATGTTAATCACATTTTTAACTTTGCTAGATTTAGCAGAGTTAGATGAAGAAGTCTCTGTTTGAACATTTGATGTTTGGGACTGAGATTTAGGAAGAGATTGAGAATGAGACTGAGTTGTATAAGCAGGTGCACTGGTAAATGATGAGTCAGTGAAAAATCCTGCTCCAACAAACAGATCTCCCTCTTCTTCTGTACTTTTCTCACTCTTTGCCATGAATGCATTCTCTATAGTGGTTGCAGGAGAAGCAACAAACTGATATTGAGACATTGATGCTGCTCTGTAATTATTCCTTGAGCTTTCATCAATCTCTACTGACTCTATCTTTGCAATGAGTAGATCTAGATCCATAGGGAACTTCTCAGTATGTTTTAGTAGGGTTACAGTTTGTTTCCATGATGATGGTAAAGCATTGAGTAGTCTGAGATTTAGATCTTCAAGATCAGGCTTAATACCAGCTGTTGACATCTTAGTTGTAAGTTGAACAAATCTGTTCTTCATCAGATTTATTGTTTCTCCAGACAAATGTTTAAACAATTCTAATTGTCTTTTCAAGTTTTGTTTCTTGAGATTTTGAATCTCCTTGCCTCCTTCACAAATGATCTTTAAGGCTTTATATAGAGTGTATCTAGTTTGATATGCATCAAGCCTTGCAAGAACTTCCAAAGGTAGTCCTTTACACATCAATGAATATGCTTTAATATAATTATTAACTCTTTTCAGATCATCTCCTTGAAGACCATCTTCTGGATAAGGTTTCTGGAGAATCTTTAGTATAACAAACCCTCTGTCAGGCCCATCAGTGATTATAGGAATGTATGGTCCTTTTTCTATAGATTTCAAAAGATCAGTGTCAATGGAATTAAAATGCTGTTTTAGCCTAAGAGACCAATTTTTGAAATCAGCTCTATTTTTAAGTTTTGGAACTCTATTTTTAGAATCTTCTGATTTCACCATTCTTATATTTTTGTTGTTTTAGATTTTGAATTAAGAAAATAAATACAAAAGTTTTTGATTTTTTTTTAAAAAAAATTCTAAGTGTCAAGGTGATACGCCTGAACAGTGGTTATACTCCCAAACAGTTGATGCGCCTGAGTTGAGAAACGTCTAAGGGAATGCCTTAGAAAATTTTCAAAACGCCCAAGGTTGATGCGTCCAAACAGTTATAAAACGCCTGAACAATTGTCAAGCGCCTAAATAGTTGTCAAGCGCCTAAACAGTTGTCAAGCGCCTAAACAGTTGTAAAACGCCTAAACACTTGTAATCTTTCTCAACAAAGATGATACGTCTGGAATTTTTCTCTTCAACAGTAGTCAAACGTCAGAACTATAAAAACGTCCACACAGTGTTAATGCGCCTACACAGTGTTAATGCGCCTACACAGTGTTAATGCGCCTAACACTTAGACAAATTTTTCAGTCAATCTCAGCTCATGCGTCACATTCATCATGTTCATATGAATGTAACTAACTCAAATCTTCTGAATTCTTCAAATGTTGATGAATTCGATTGAAACTTTCCAATTAAGTGTGTTTTACACCGATAATCATTCTTCTAACATCAATTTCTTTCAATTTCAATAACAAATCACTCAATTTTGAGATTTTCAGTCCGAAAACTTCAAACCTTTTTCGAACACAAATTCAACAAATTGACTTGAATTTGATGAATTGAACTGCTAATTGTGATTCAAATCATATTTCTGATGATGAAACACAACTGAAATTCACAAATTTTCAATTGAATTGTATATCAATCACAAATTCAGTGAGATTTTTGAGTTTTTAAAGTTCGACAAACTTCAAAAATCAATCACTAACAGCTTACCAACAGCTCTGATACCATTTTTGATCTTTTCTTGATCATTTTCAACAAACACTTGAACATTTTCCTTATCTTCTTCTGAATTCTTTTTTTTGATCCGGAAAGTTTTAAGTTTAGCTTTATTCTCAGGAGAATGATCGTGAGTATTGAAGTTCTCTGGTAGTGTGTTTGTAATAGATTCAGGCATAGGTTCATGAGTGAAACCTAACCCTGCTTTTTGTTTATCTTTTCTTTCACTTACCAGTTTTTCTACTATCATTTTTAAACTTTTTACTTTTGCCAGATCCATTTGAGTAGCAGCATGTGCTATTTTCTCCTGTTCAAGATTCTTGCAATCTCTTCCAATTGTTTAGAAACCATTTTCTAAATCTTTTATTGTTTTGTTCCATGAAGTTTGAAGAGAGATAATCTTTTGATCTGCTGTTTTTGATCAGATTTAAGTTTGCTATGCATAGATTCTTCTTGTTTTAGCTTCTCACAGATTTTGAATGAGTAATTTCTGTAGTATTCAACATGTTCATAGCATGATATAGTGCAAAATTTTTCTCTGTACCAATCTGTGATGATTTATGAACATAATTCAATGAAATACACATAAAGTAATCAAATCAAAACAAGATATCAACAAAATTCAATTTTTCATTAATATCACCTAAATCAAGCTAAAACAATTACAAAGTATGAAAGCAGGTTCGAATACAATTCTTAGTTACCTACTACCTGTAAGTTTAAGCTATTTATAATGAAACAAAAAGTAAAGGAACTAACTAATTACAAAACTAGTCCCTATACTATTACAAAATATTAAAAGACAACTAAAGACAACATGTTAATCTTTCTTAGAGCACTAACAGTCCTCATGATATATTGAACCAATGACATGCTCGGCTTGACTATTCCTCTTAGAAGCAACAAAGGTCCTTTTTCAAAAGAAGCAATGCCCTTATAGAAATCAAATGATGAGAGCTCCGGTCTATACTTACGTATAGCAGAGGAGTTGATCAATTGAGTCTTACAGATGAGAGCTTCAGGTCTATACTTACGTATAATAGAGAAGATCATCATATTGTGAGGATGAGAGCTCCAGGTCAGTACTATCGTACAGTAGAGGAGATCATCACTCCAGGTCAATGTTCACACATAGCAGAAGAGATAAGCACGAGATAGAATACAACAAGGAGCTTCTTAGATACAAAGATGAGAAAGCATATAGCTTTTGAGATAGGATGGATGAAATAGACACAAGGATACTTTAGATAAGAATAACTTAACATAGAGATATCAAGTTCTCAACCTGTTTTGAACAAGGACTTGAAACTTTGTGAAGGCCAAAAATGTCAAGAGGATTATCCGAGTCATCAAGATTCTTATACTGTTAGTTAAGCTACTAGATTACTGTTTACTTCGCTTTCTGGCTAAACCTATCAAGCATATCCCACACAATACTATTAACCCCTTTTACATCGTCCAAGCTTCTCATTTTATAATGCAAAAGAAAACTAGAAGAACATTTAATATATATTTTAACAAGATGAACATTTAATATATATTCTCCCCCGGAATTTCTACGAATAAGCAAGATGTAGAAATTTCTTATTTGACTATATATATCACCATCATTCATTTTTTTATTTTATTATTATTATATATAATTTTTTTTATTATATTCGTTTTTTTTATGTGAAAAATTATGAAGGACAATGGAGCGGGCAGAACGAAAAGGAAAGAAAGAAAATAAAGAAAGAAGTATAAAAAATATGTACATGACATAGTTTGAAGGAAAATGGGTTTTAAAATGATATTAATCCTAACATAGAGATCAATTTATAAAAATGAGGTTTATCAAACGTTTTAGTGAAAAGATCTGCTTTTTGATTTTTTGTGTCAATGGAAATAATATCAATAAAACTCTTCTCCTGAGCATCACGAATTGCATGAATCCGTGTCTCGATGTGTTTGGTTCGGGAATGATGAATAGGATTCTTGGCAATGCCAATAGCTGCTTCGTTGTCACAAAACAACGGTGTATGGAGAAAGTTGATCCCATAGTCAATCATCTGGTGCTGTATCCAGAGTACTTGTGAACAACAGCTTGAAGCAGCGATGTATTCTGCTTCCCCCGTAGAGAGAGAAACAGTGGTCTGTTTCTTGCTCTGTCATGATACCAGACAATTTCCTAAGTACTGACAGCCTCCAGTAACCGACTTTCTGTTTAACCTGCAGCCATTAGAATCACTATTAGAATAAGCATGTAAGTCAAAATTCCCACATAAGGATACCAAAGCCCTAAACGAGAAGAGCCTTTAAGATAACGAAAGATTCGTTTTATGGCATTTTCATGAGACTCTTTCGGGGCTGATTGGTATCGAGCACAATATCCTACAGCAAAGTTGATGTCAGAATGACTTGCTGTAAGATACATAAGGAAACCGATCATGGATCTGTAGAGATGAAGATCAACAGGTTTCTCGTTCTCGTCAGGAGTGAGGCATGTTTGAGCAGTAAATGGAGTCAGTTCAGGAAAGAGCGTCATCCATCTTGAATTTCTTCAAAATTTCTTTAATATACTTCTCCTGATGAATGAGAATTCCCTCTAGCTTTTATTCAACCTGCAACCCAAGGAAAAAGCACATCTCGCCCATCATGCTCATTTCAAAGCGACCACACATGACTTTCTCAAACTCCCGACACAACTTCGGATTGGTGGAGCCAAAAATAATATCATCGACATAGACTTGTACAATCAGCATCTCACTATCCACTTCCTTCTTGAATAATGTCATATCGATGGTGCCACGAGAAAAACCATTGCTTAAAAGATACTATGTTAAGGTCTCGTACCAGATCCGAGGTGCCTGATGAAGACCATAAAGGGACTTATCAAGCTTGTAAACTTTGTCAGGAAAGTCGGGATCCTAAAAACCTGGTGGTTGACACACATATATTTCCTCGTCAATGTCTCCATAAAGAAATGCACATTTGACATCCATCTGATAGACTTTGAACTGCTTGTGGGCGGCATGAGCCAGAAAGATTCGGATAGCTTTAAGACAGATTACGGGAGCAAAGACATCCGTGTAGTCTATCCCTTCTTCTTGAGCAAAGCTCTGAACCACCAAACGGGACTTATTCCTTACCACAATGTCACGATCATTGGGTTTGTTCTTGAACACCCATTTCGTGCCAATTGGGCATTTGTTTGCTGGAAGATCAACCAGGGTCCACACTTTGAGTTTCCTAAACTGGTGCAGCTCTAATTGCATCGATTCAACCTAGCAAGGATCCTGAAGAGCTGCATGAACGTTTTTTCGGTACAATTTGGGATATAAAACAAGATAATAGACATACGTTAATCAAACCAGATTGACTTCATGTCCGAACTCCATCGGTGATAGATCCAATGATGTTATCATGGGGATGATCTTTCAAAGTTTGAAATCAGTGGGCATGGGTAGGGTATTTGAAGACGGTTGGCTGATGGGTTGTTGATGGGTAGATGAAAGTGAGGAAGATGGTAAGGTAGAGTCATTTTGAGAGGTAGGTGGTACAGGCTGAGATGAGGTAGATGTAGGTGAAAAGGGAAGAGATGCAGAAACAAGTGGAGGTGGAATGTCAAATGACGATGAGGAAGATGAAATGTCAACAGATGTAGCATCGTTTGCGGATGTATTAGGAGGGGCTTGAGGAATGACAGGTAATGGAGTTGGAGGAATAATGTTTGTTTAAACATTAGAGAAGGACGCATCATCATTGAAAACTGGAAGATTAAAAGAGTTAAACACCGTATCGGAGTCAAAAAACCATGCTGGTTCAGATCGAACATCTAAGGAATTAGATTCCTGCCAATCAACATAAAAGGACTCTTGCACAATACGGGTTCTCTTATTATACACCCGATAAGCTTTCTGAGAAGAAGAATAGCCGACGAAGTAACATTCATCAAACACAGCACCGAATTTTGTCTTTTGCGCCTGGGTATTCAGTAAAGTGCACGAGCAACCAAATGGTCGAAAGAAGTCAATCAAAGGCTTTCTCTTCTATGAAAAGTTCATAAGGAGTCTTCATTTTGGTCTTTGATGATCAGCACCCTGTTCAAAACATATGAAGCACAATTCACCGCCCTGCCCAAAAGATGATAGGTTAAAAGATTCAATCAACATCGTACGAGCGGCTTCAATGAGGGTGCGATTCTTTCTTTCGCAAAAACACCATTCTGTTGAGATTCTCGCAGCACTAACTGTCTCAGAATTCCCTCCTTACCATCATAAAGAATCAAAGATCTGATTTTCGAATTCGGTACCATTGTCACTTCTAATCGCCATAACCTTCCTCTCTTGCTTATCGTCTCAACTGAAAGAATTACACTTCTGTAGCTCCCTGTAGAGCGCAGCCTCTCCTTTGTGGGCAAGAAATCTCACCCAGGAATACCTAGAAAACATCATCTGTAATCACAAGACAGATAGATTTTTTAGCAATTGATTTAACACTGATTGGGCCAAACAAATCAGTATGTAACAACTCGATGGGATTAGATATACTATTTTCAATTTTTGGTTTATGTGGTTTCTTATGTTGTTTTACCCTGGCACATGCCATATATTTTTCAACCACTGAAAAGTCCTTTAAAGGTAATCCCCTAACAAGATTGTTTTTAACTAATTTGTTTATATTTTTGAAATTAACGCGGCCCAATCTGCGACGCCATAGGAAAGACTCAGAAGTAGAAGCTTTGGACAAAAGACAAGTGACGGTAGACGTTGACTCCCTTGAACCCATGTCAAGAAGATATTTGTCATTCTTTCTTGGAGCCCGCATTAGTACCATCTCATCTGGAATATCAATCTCAGGTTTTAGAAAGAGACATTCATTGGACTTGAACAAGACCGGAATGTCTTTATCACAAATCTGAGAGACACTCAACAGATTAAAAGCAAGTTCAGGTACATAGTTGACTTTATCTAGAGTAAGAGAGCCGTTCGAAACCTCCCCTTGTCCAACCATTTTCCCTCTTTTCTTGTCGCCGGAAAATAAGGCATAACCTCTATTAATTATTCGATAATTGGTCAATAGATCTTTTAGCCCGTCATGTGTCTGGAGCATCCACTATCAACATGTCATACACTGTTTACAACATTAGTGGATGACTCCTGCAAAAATATCAAAGAACAAATTAACCAGGTGAAATAGGAACCCAAGTTTGAAGAACTTTGGGTTTAGGAGAGGTTGGTTTCTTACAAAAGAAATTATTAACCAATTGAGTCAATCTACTCTCAAATGAATTACTATTAACATGTCTATGATGTAGCTCAGGACAATGCTTAACTACATAATTATCTTTACCACACCAAAAACAGTATGGTTTTAATCAAGGTCTGTTAAGCGATAAGGTAGGGATTTTATCAATGTATATTTCCTCATCACATTCAGACAATCTAGAATCAACATCACTGTAAGTCTCATACATGTCTCTAGGTCTGTTTTTATTTGAAAAAGAATGATTATTTACAAAAGAAGATGAGTTTTCATCTGAAATACATGTAATACTTGTACAATTTGTACTTGCCTTAGATGATGACTTTACCCTTTCACTTGATAAAGAAATATTCATTGGGGTAAAAGATGGAATAGGGTGAGAATAATTTTTTTTCAAAACAATTATTTTTAATTTTCTCGTTACTCTTCACGGTGGAATCATTCACAATATTAACACAATCTGAAAAGGTATCATCATTACAATCCACATCATTTAAAGGGGAAATAGAAACATCACTAGAACAAGATGAGACAGTGTCTGTTACAGATTGAATAGAAACAAAAACAGAATTTAACTAGATTTATGATCTAAGACAGAATGCTGAGATTCAGGTGTACTAAGACTAGTGCATCCAAGCCCGCTAGTCGGTCCATAATCGTAGTCCTCACGAACGTGCTTAGTGTTCACACCTTCTAAACCTACAGACATACTGTTAGTATCTATAGTGATCAAATCATTAGAAAGGATGAGGAACATGCATAGGAGAATAACAGTAAGTACTGGGAGGAGGATAAACCTTAGCATTTTCATAGCCCAAACCTGTTTTAATCCTAGCCCCCCTTTGAGATTTGCATAAATCATCATGTTTTAAATCCTGATATTGTCCATTTATCGAGCTTTGACTGAAGTTTGCTTGTTTTAAATTCAGCAAGTGCAACCCTTTCAGTCAAAGTGTTAATCTCAGCATTTCTTTCCAAAATGATTCGTTTTAAATGATCATTTTCTTTCAGAGCTTCGTTTAATATAACAAAAAATTTAGACTTGTTTATTTTAAGTTCTTCATTAATTCGTTTTAAATCTTTTTCATTATCAATTAACAAACAATTAGGCTTTGTATACCCCAAATTAACCTAATTTGCAGGTGATAGAACACATGTCCTGAATTACCTCATAAGAAGTTCCATCACCACCTTTTTGTGCTAAAGCTTTGTCATATTGACCCCAGAAGTAACTCAACTTGGTTTCCTCTCTCCTCCGTCACAGTGTACAGTAGATCTCATATTGCACACACATCATCTTTTTCACATTGTTGCTCTCGTCACACGAGAGACAACAGTTTCGCCGGGTGAACTAAACAGCTAACTATGAGCGAAACTGCAGTTTATGTTCTATGTTTTAAAAGTTTTCATGGCACATTCTTTTATGCCAGAGGAAAGACTCATCACTATTGGCTTTAGATAGAAAGCATGAAACTTATCTTGAGTGAGATGTTTCTTGAAAGTCCATCTTGTTTATGTTATTTTTCTTGGGGGCTCTAAGCAGGATACGCTCATTTGGAATGACCACCCCGGGCTTGAGAACAATACACTCATGCTCAGTAAAAGCATGTTATCACTCTGATCATAAAATTGAGATACACTTAAAAGATTATATTCAAGCTCCTTGACAA
The DNA here is from genome assembly GCA_025215565.1 of Flaveria ramosissima. Classification (NCBI taxonomy): domain Eukaryota; kingdom Viridiplantae; phylum Streptophyta; class Magnoliopsida; order Asterales; family Asteraceae; genus Flaveria; species Flaveria ramosissima. Next base: position 25,971,530 of record CM046036.1, read on the forward strand.
AGTTTACCCTCTCAATACTGAGCTTACTATTTGTGACCCTGCCCCCTTCCTGTAATGTAACCTCCAGCATCTCCTCTAAAGGCAACTGGGCCTCCATCAATTTTCTCAAAATTTTGGAGTAGTGACCTATTACCTGTCATGTGCCTAGAACAACCATTATCAATGATTCATATATTTCTGTTTGTCTTCAGTTGTTCCTGCACAAAAGAGATGATTAGTTACATTTGGTGTAACACCTCGAATTTTTATTTAAACGAAAGGAAAAAAAAAGTAATTAGAAAGAATTGATAATGAGCACAAGTGGAGGGGGAAAAAGTGTACAAAGTACAAAACCTTATTACTTTAAGGTTTAAAGGGGCATGGTTGCCCATTTCTTCTTCATCTTCTTCAATCGGCTGAAAAGAAGAAAGAAGAGAGAGAAGCCCCGGTTCTAGAGAGGAAAGTGGAAGAAGCAGCTTCAAAGGTAAGTCTTCTCTATACGAGCTCGGTTTAGCTGGGTTTCGAGTTCTTGACCGAAGTTCTTGGTGTTTAGTGTTTGTTTCGGGATTCAAGAGCTGAATCGAAGGTGGGTCTTGAACGGGAAGAGTGTTTGCTCAAAGGCTGCTCAAGGTGAGTTTCTAGAACCCTTTTTACTGATTTTCAACTCGTTTGGGGCTATTATGCATACTAAGTAAACATTTTGAAAGAAACCGTGGGTTTACAACTTTATGTTTGAAATGATGTATGTATGTATGTTTTAGTGTTGATTATGGGTTAATATTGATGGTTTAGCATGTTTAGGTGCCCTTAGTATGTTAGATTTATGCTTGGGTATGATTGGGATGATAATCGGGTGAATTTGATAGCATAGAGAGTATTTCAGAATGTTCGGACGAACATGAACAGTGGTCCATGCGCCCAGCATGTTGGCCATGCGTCCAAGAGGTGGCCCATGCGCCCAGAGGTGGCCCATGCGCCTAAAGGGTGGTCCATGCACCTAGCATGATTGGCCATGCGTCCAAGAGATGGCCCATGTGCCCAGAGGTGGCTCATGCGCCTAAAATGTGGCCCATGCACCCAACATGATTGGCCGTGCGTCCAAGTGTTGGCCATGCGCCCAGAGGTGGCCCATGCGCCTAAACAGTGCCATGCGCCCAAAGTGTTAGAATGGCTAAGTGTTGATGCGCCTAAACAAGTTCCATGCGCCTGCATAGTTGCAAAGCGCCTAAACAGGGCAGAAACGCCCAAATAGTGCCCATGCGCCCAGACTGATTTATACATAGAATTTTTATGCTCATGCGCCTGGAAGGTTCCATGCGCCCAAGTTGGACCTAAGGTTTTCTAAGTGGTTTTCAAGGGGTAAAATGGGGAGTTAGGCCTGGTTGTGATGTGATGGCTTATGTTTGATGTGTGATATGCATGTGCGATGTTGCCTGTATGGTGATGGTGTATGTTTATGATTACATATGTTCCTTATTATGTATGTATGTCTTCCCTTGACTTTGCGTTGAACGTTAATGAACGTAATGAAGTATTATGTAACGTAAAGTGGAAGATAATGAAAAGAGGAACGTTAATGAACGAATGCATGTATTAATGAATGAACGTGAGCGTAAGAGACTTGCAAGCAAAGTATAGTGAGGTGCACGGCTCTAAATGCCTTAAGCTCAACCGTGTGAGGTTCAGCAAATCCTAAAGTGTGCACGCAAGGGTTCCAATCTTTGTGACTGACCTTCAGTGTTGTTACCCATTTTGATGGGGGTGTTGTTACCCATTTCGATGGGGGTGTTGTTACCCATAATGTTAGGGGTGAAATATATGATGGTTACCCGAGTTATGTATAACTTCGGGGGTGTGGCATAAAGCCAAGCATAGGTATGAGGTGAGCGACTTTGTGTTGCAACAGACTCGGATGGAGTTCAATCCCTGTGATTGACTCATATGGGATCTTTGTCGCGTATCCCGATGTTGTGTCAGTCTTCGGACATGAGTCGGGGGCTTGTGAGCAGGTCCCGACACAGCATCAGCTTTCGAGCATGAGTCGGGGATATTGCATGAGACAAGATTCGAGTAATAAAGAGTAATGAACGAAAGATAATGTATGAAAGAACGAAGTATGAAAAGAACGTTAATGAATTATCGTAATAACGTACTAAACAGGATCCTTGTCATTCGACCTTAGTAATCGTGCCTGAGTGTCACGAAGAGGGTAAAGTCTGACTAGTCTAAAAAGAGAAGTGAACGATAATGTAATACGTTGAATGAACGCAGTTAATGAACGTAATGACGAAGATAATAATGATATTATCTGTATGTACGTATGATGTATGATCACGAACGATTGTAAAGTATAGTATGATTTTCAAATAAAGTAAAGAACGGTTTTAATGAAAGAAAAGTATGTTTTATTATAAAACTAGAACTCACTCAGTGCACTGACTTTTGTATGCATGATAGTTGGCAGGTATTTGTTGATGCTGAGGAGTTGCAGGCATGGATGCATAAGCTACTAGGAGCATTTTGAGGCTGGCATCCGTATTTTGACATGTCTTTGTATTTTGAGATGAAAACTAATGTTGTAAATGAATGAAATGACATGTTTTTAGTTATTAATGAAAGTTTTAAATTTCACTGCAAAATAAATGTACGTTTTATAATGTTTTAAGTGTAATGATTGGCCAACTGTGAGGTTTCCGGGAACGGGGCCTTACATTTGGAAACCCAAGCCTTATTGGTCTTGGAGTCACCAAAAGAAGTTGAAGAAAATGAAACAGTAATTGATCCTATTGTCATATTTTGAGGATCATTTGCTGATGTTGATAAAGAACTTTCAGTCACATGGTCTTTCTTTGTCTTTCACACCACCTTTGGAAGCTTAGACTTGACCTTCAACACTTCAAAAGTTTTGACAAATTCAGAAGTTTTGGAGACTGGACCTTCGGAAGATCTTGCTAGCACTGCAATAGGCTTCAGTACTTCGGAAGTATTCCTTTCTTCTGAGACCAACTTTTCTTCCGAAGGCAAGTTTTCACTTGTCTTCTTCTGTTTTTTCTCAGAGGTTTGTTTCTTGGCCATGTGGATAGTACTTTTTGGATTGTAAAGGAAATTCTTAGCAAGATAAGAAGTACTACCACACATAACACAGTCCATTTTCTTCCTTTTGAGAGTTTTCCTTAAAACAAAGCTGAACTTGATCACTTTTCTTCTTTATCTTCATCTTTGCAGATGATGTGGTAATTCTAGAGTGAGAACTACCGACGGAGCTGGATGGTTCAGGTTGTGTAGCAATGGTACACAACTGATTAGCCTTCTTTATGATGTTGGGATGATTTGGACATGAACTAAAACCCCTGTTACTAGAGTTCAAGTTTGAGTCCTCAGCCTTAACCACCTCAAAACCTACAAAGATAAAAACTTGCTTCTGCATAGAATTAAAGATGGCCTTGATCTCTTGAGCCTTCTTGGACTTCCTCTTGGCCTTTCTAATCAAGTTCTTTATTCTTGACTTGGTCATCCTAACTCTTTTTCTCTCCTCAAGAGAATAGTAACCCTTTTTAGGATGCTCTTCTTCACTCTTCTCAGAGAGATCCTTTACAATCTCCTCTTCATCCTCTTCACTCATGGGGTCTATGAGAGGAAGCTCATCTTCACAAGTTCCACACTTAGGAGATCTGACATACAAGATTATGTTTGCAGGAGCTATCTTAATAGATCCTAGTCCCTGCTTATTTTGATAACAAAGTTTTGCATGCAAGGATGAGGATATTATGTTCTTGAAGGTCTCTTCTTCAAGAACACATTTTTCTGCCTTGGCTTTGCTGATCACAAGCTCAGCCTGGCATTTAGTCAACTTAGTTATGAGGTCTTTGATCTGAGTCCTGTAGTTGGTATGCTCTAGTTTAAGAGTTGAAATAGTTTTCTTTAAATCTTCTATTTTAAGTTTGTAGTCATATTCAGCTCTTTTGAAACCAAATTTTAAGATAATTAAAGACTCAAGATCATATCTCATCTCTAAGTTGTGAGACCTACATCTGTTAACTTTAGCAATGCATTCAGGTTTACAAAGATGTTACAATACCTTGGTTTCATCATGATCAGCCATAAGTGCTTGGTTTGGAGATGCATCTTCCACCTGAAAGCTCTAGTCAAAGCCTCATTCTTTAACAACAACTGCAGCTTGCTGCTTTGGCTTTTTATTCTGGTTGGCTTTATTAGTGTAGTTTGGCATGGGGTGTGTTTGGCCACCATTTGTCTTTGGTGCCTTACACTTTCTAGCAAAGTGACCCATTTGGTTACACTTGTAACACTTTACTATGCTTTTGTCTAGCCCAAATTTCCACTGGCTGCATTGCTAGGAAACTTCCTCCTTGTTCTCCTGTAGAACTTCTTGACTCTGTGAGTGAAGAGAGCCATTTGCTGAACTATCTCCATATATTCCAGTTCATCTGGGTGGATACAGTCCAGATCTTCAAGGGTGAAGAAAAAGTTGCATGTGCTTTCATCAGAAGACTCAAAGGCTTGTGAAAGTTTGTCTCTTGGAATGGGCTTCCTTGCGTGTAGCTTTCTCTTGGTGTCTTCGGGAAGGTGATGAAAGAACCCTTTTGTGAGTTGTCAGGGCAGCAGATGAGATGATGCTATGGTTCTCTGCTATCTCTTTTAACCACATGAAAGGCTGAACTCTGTTGATTGCTGGAGTTACCAGATGAACTTTGCATATTCATCTTCATCTGGTATCCACTGAGAATACCATACAACTCTGTAAGAGTGAGAGTCTTAAGGTTCTCAGTTCTCTTGATAACAACACATTAGAGTGTCCACAATCTCAACATACGTGAAGTATTGATGAGTCATGGTTTCACCTCTCTTGAAGGTGAAGTTTTCAAACTGCTGCTTCAGGAGGTCGTTCTTGTTCTCCTTGGCTTCAGTGGACCCCTCATAAATCAACTTTAGTGTATCCCATATTGCTTGGTTGTTTTGCACTTCTTAAAGCCTCTGTATATGGAGTTTGAAAGAGTAGTTTGAAGGGATATAATGGCTTTCTGATCTATATCTATTCGCTTCCTGTCTTCTTCAGAATAGTCAGCCACATCCTTTGGAATCATACCACCTACAACAGCATGTGAGGCCCTAAGACAATAGATTCTCACATCGTGGAGTCTTGTGACTTGATGAACCCTTCCATTCTTTGGCACCAAGTGTCAAATGCTAATCTCGTGCAATATATAATAGGCATCATTAGATATAGAAGTCTGTATGCATATGCATATATATACATATATATACATATATATACATATATACATATATAGGGGAGAGATCAAATAAAAATCATGTTTATAATTAAAAACCGTAAAAACATCACTACCTAATCACAAAATTTGTAATTGATTTAACTTTCTAATTGTTTAAAATATATTTGAGTGAACTTCAACCTTATTTTTCAAGGTCATTATATTTTTTTTTTCATATAAACTCCAAAAAACATCGATGATAATGAAATGACTTACATATAAGTAACTTGTAGGAGCTACATGTACGCAGCTCTTAGTTGAACACTTGGTAACACGTATTTGCATTATACATAACCCCATACATGTAGGTAACTCTTAGGGGTACATTGTAATACATAGTTACATATAGGTAACCTTTTTTCAAGGGTTTTCATTTATAATATGATTTTCAAAAAGACTCCCCCCTATATAGGACACATATAGATATACATACAGGAGAGACATAGAGATAGATATAAATATAGATATATATGATATAGGATAGATATATAGATACAAACACACACCACACACACACATAGATATATATATAATATATATGATATATTATATATATATATAGATAGATATTATATATATATTATTATATATATATATATATATATATATATATATGATAATATATAATATATATAATATATATGCAGGACCGTTTAAGGGCTTAAGCACAATTACAACACAACAACACAATGAGGAGATTAACTAAGCTCTAATCAAACAGTGAACTGGGTAACCAAAGATGATACAAAGAACACAAGTAAAGCAAGAGACAGAACAAGAGAATATGGGTTTCAAGGAGGCAGTATATTGCTTTCTCAAGTTCTTTTACAAGTGTTACAAAGCATAAAGAAAAGATACAAGAACTTGAAATACTTATACTACAACCTACAGCCGGCTATACTTTGAAAGCCAGCTGGATACAATTGACTAGACACTAACAAAATCAATTGTAGGATCAAAAGGCATATCTGCCTTTTGACCTTGTGACTATGACATGCCATAGCTCACATCCTTATACAATACAAAAAGGATAAAGTACATAAAGTGGAAAGTTGAAGACTCAAGACCTCAATGTACAGTTACCAAAAGCAAGGCCCTTTTCACCAACTCATGTAAGTTGGTGACTTTACAGAGATGCAGCGGAAAAGGTGCTTTATGGAACAGTACATCAGATAAAGCATGTGTACTAAAAGTCTTCGGAAGAAATCTGTCTTCATAGGTTGAAGCTTCGGAAGACTTTGTCTCTGAAGCTTCGGAAGACTTCATGTTTGGCTTCGGAAGATATTGGTCTTGGCTTCGGAAGATTTTACACTTAGAGTATTTTCTAATGCTTTGTGTAAAACTTCCGAAGCATTCTTCACTTCAGTACTTAGTGCATGTTGCTGAGACACTTAGGCTGTTTTGGGTTGCATCAGACTTCAGGAATCCTTACAAACTCCCCCTAGGCTGATGCTACCAAAACACTTGGAAGATCTTCAAATGTTGGTAGTCTTCAGTACAATCAGGACCATTCCTTTCTTCATGAGATGGTCAGGATCATCAAGACTTTCATAGTATCTTCTCATCTCAAAGAGATCATGCAGAGGTAAGTTGATTATGTCTTGCCATGAGTAGACATTCTCAACACCTTGATCTCTGATAACAGTCCATTTCTCTGGATTGGTAGAGTAAGTCCAGGACAAGATGGGTGTCTCACTAGTTAGAGGAGCCACTTGAATAGGAGTTGATTGGGCTGCCTCATCATGCACTTCCTCAGGTTGATCTGATTCAGCCTGAGGTGCAGAGGTAGATGACTTTGGCTTCTTCTTCTTAGTCTTTGGTTTAGAAGCCATCCTCTTCTTCCTCTTGGATGTCTTTAACTGAGAAGACTGGTCTGCAGCACCATGTTGATCATCAGTGTCTTTCTCAGTTGGGTGTTCCTCCCTCACAGGTTCAGAAGGAGAGGGAGTTTGACCCTGCCTAGGATCAGAAGATGAAGCTTGCTGAGGCTCAGCTGGAGGTGCTGGTTGAGGTGTCTCTGGTTGTTCAAACTTGACCTCCACTTCAGGTGGGACTTGACTTGGAAGAGAGTGCAAGTCAATGAGTTCTCCACTTTTAATCTTCTGCTTGATCACCCTAATATGCTCATCCATGGTGGATAGAGACATGGGGCCAAGTCTCCTTCCGGAGAATCCATACAGCTTCAAGAAGCTCACCATTCTTTGTCTGTCAGCAGACTTCTTTGCATTCTTTTGAATGATGGCCCTTGACTTTGCAGCTTCTTCCCTTAGTTTCCTTTTAGTTGTCTTTCTTTCCTTGACTAACTCAAGCTCAAGTTGCTTTAGATACTCGAACTCAATGAAGTCATAGGACAAGGGAGAAGTGCATCTGCCTGATAGAAGCCTGTGGCACTCAGGTAGTTGATCATCTTGATCCTATCTTCTTCTTTATCTACCTGAGGTTCTTGTGGAGCCACATCTTCCTGTGCAGGACTTTCTTGAACTGGTGAGAGAGTAGGAGCATGCTTGTAAAGTCTTTTCTGTCTCTTCTCCTCTTTGAGTTGGAGAAGTATCATTGCATCCTCTTTCTCCTTCAACTCTCTTGACACTTCCCTGTCAGCCAGTTCATTTAGCTCTTCTAAGGGGAGGGAGATGATCTCATCAATGTCATAGTTCCTGGTCTGTAAGTAGGTAATCCTGACTGCCCTTAACTCATCATCTTGAGTATTTGGTCTGGGAGCAGCCCTGATTGCAGCTTGCATGAAGCTAGATGACCCAGTGGAACTTTCTCCCCTTAGTCTCCTTTTCCTCTCTCTCTCTTCCTCCTCAATTTCCTCAGGAGTCATTATCCTTTTCCCTTTGTCACCAACAGACCTTTGTGACTCAGGGTGGATTGAAGCTTGGCCTTCATTGCTTGGAGTAGCTTCCATGCTCTGGCCAGAGAGAGGCTGAGAAACACCTTCACCAGCAGGTGTCTCAGATGGAGTTTGGACCTCAGCAGCAGTTGTTGATGATGAGACAGGGGTCTCAGGTTCTGTCACTGGGCCTTCAGTCAAGGTTTCCCCTATGAAACTAATCTTAGGGTCCACCTCAACATCCAGTTGACCGATGACATTGCCTGATTCCCTAAGTCTCCTTCTTAGAGTAAACTCTGCAAGGATCCTGTCTTGGATTCTTTGAGCCAGCCTGTCAGCTTGTCTTGAATTGCTTGGATTGACAAGTGGCAAGTTGACTAAATCCAGTCTTTCAAAAGCTCAGGCTTTGGATTGAAAAACTTCTTGTTGGCCTTGAACTCTTTGAAGTATGAGGGCTCTCCTGTCATCATCATACCTCCACCTTATGATGTGATTGCCAGTTCCTAGTGGTGGAGATGAGACAGCCCTTGGTATGCCTTCCTCAAAGAGACTCCTGATGAGAGAGTCTATAGAGTCCACATTAATGTGAACTTGAGGAAGTTGCTGAGAATGCACAACAGCAAGTGAGGATGGTGAGTCCTCTATGTCCATTCTCTCTGAAGAACTCCCAGGTTCTGTGGGTAACAACTTTCTCCCCCTTTTTGGTAGCATCACCCACTTGCATAGGTGAGCTGGAGGATAAGTCAATCACTTCCACAGGTTCTTGTGTTCCTGGTTGAGCTCTCCTTAAAGGTCTCCCAGCTAGTTTTTCCTGCAGATATGAAATCTGGAGTTGCTGATCATTGACCCTGTTTTGCAGGGTAGTCACCTGAGATTCCAAGTGACTAACCTTAGAGACTAAGTAGGTGCATGTTTTTGACAGTTTTGCACCTTTAGCCTCAAATTCCCCTCATCTTCATCAGAAGATTCATTGGGGGATGAGATGATTGGACCAAAGTCCTCTCTCTCACCACCAGCTTGAGTTTCTTGGCTGCTGGTTTTCCTCTGCTCACTGGCAGCCTCAGTTGAGATGCCAATGGGCTGAGTTGCCATGGTTGAGGTCTTAATGATGTAATCACTTTCAAAAGTGAGAGCCTCTTCCATATGGACATCCTGAACAGGTTCAGAAGTGTCCACCTCAGTAATAGGTGACTGATGGGGGATAGACTGAGGAGAGTCAGAGGTACTCATCTCTCTTTGAGTAGGGGAGGAGAAGAGAGACTCATGGTACTCACTGAATCCTAAGTCTTCATCAGTGTAAAAGGATAGGTTGGGAATTGGTTGGTTGAGATCCAAAGGCTGGGGATGGTAGCTGTCCCCTGAAGGTTGTCCACTTGAGTGTTGAGACTCAGAGTGAAGGCTTAAGGTTGTTGGGCTATTGAGCTCATCAGGGTGAGCTTGAGGAACCTCAGCCCTGATAGGTGAAGTAATGGGAGTGGTTTGCTCCTCAGGAGAAGTGGGAGCTCTAGTGTCCACTTCTTCCTGTAAGGTTGAGTATTTGGGGGCCTGCACAGACTCAATAGCCTGAGCAGGGGTTCGTTTGGATTTTCTTTGGTAGGTGAGGGTGATTTCTGGTCTTTTTAATGGTAAGGACAAAAGAGGTGTGGGTTCAACACTAGCTTGTGTTGCTAGGTTGTCACCTTGAGCAATGAGCTCTAACATTTTTGGGACTAGGGCTGTTTCTACCCCAGAGAAGCCTACAGTTGGCTTCTTCATTATTTTTAAAGATGCCGGGCTTCATCTGTCCCAATTTAAGAATATTACCTGTTTCCCTCAACTGTGAGCCCAGTTCACAGTTGAGAATGTGTTGAACATATCTAGGAAACATGTAATACTCTAAGGAGTCTAAGTTTGCAAGTAAATTAGTATAGACAAATTGTGAATACCTGAACTTGACCCCCTGAACCATTCCATGAACTATAAAGGAGAGATCCTCAGGAATCTGGTCCCATCCACCATGCTTGTTTGACAAGCTGTGGATAACCACATGGAGCAGGAATTTCCATTGGGAAGACCTTCCCTTTCCTAAAGGTCTTTACAGAGAAATCTCCCTCATAGCCCATCTGCTCAAAAGAATGATTAACAGCTTCTTTTGGGAAGGACACCTCACCTTCTTCATCATCCAGCTGTAGATGTTGGTTAATGATGGCCGGAGTGATGAAGATTGTCCTCCCTTGCACTGTGGCAGACAGTGCCTTCTCCCCATCCATAATGACCTCTTGGCAGGTCTTCCAGAATTCAAGCAAGTGATCCTCATATAGAGTAGGATCAATGGTCAGGGAGGTGAAATAATTTGACAGAGTCAAGAATTGGCAAATCTCTGAGAAACTTGCATCTTTCTCAGAGCTTAACAGAGCAACTTGATTATGTTGCCTGTGTAGTTGCATGGAGAAATCAGGGTTGTTTCTGCGGTTAAGGTTGGCCATTTCAGAAGCTTAAGGGTGAAGAAAGGTAGAAAGCAAAGGCGGTTTAGAGAATTAGGTTAGAGAAACAGTAGAATTGAGGAAGATAGTGGAAAGAGGGGGAGGGGGAACCATGGGTATTTATATGAAAAGGGATTTGAACCAAAGTTAATGAAAGAGGATAAACTTTGAAATCCGAAAGTCGGTCCCACCTCTGAAAAGGTAGTTTACTTTTGCTCAAAAAGTAGTTTTCTTGGAATTCGAAAAGCTTCCGAAGTTTATTTGTCTTCGGAAGTTTTGATTGAAAAAGCTTCCGAAGCTAAAATGGCTTCGGAAGATTTTCTGAGAGTCTTGAAGATTTATGCTTCGGAAGAGAAATAAACCCTTGAATGCTTTGTATAGAAATAAACAAAGCTTCCGAAGGTTAATTTTGCTTCGGAAGGAAAAGGTTCTTAAAAATAAATAAGTGTCTGAGATAAGAATTTTAAGCTTCGGAAGATGAATTTGACTTCTTCCGAAGGTAAAATCTCTTAGACAGTTATGTATTTTGAAGACATGTTTTTCTTCCGAAGATAAAATCTTTATCTTCCGAAGTATCAAAAATTTTCAAGAATCTAAGGAAAGTCTTCAAAAAGAATTTACATCCAAAGAAAACATGAGCTTATGAAAGTGATGAACTAGACAACTTAGGACACACATATTTTAAGAAGAAATAATTAGAATTAGTTTTAATAAAAAGTCTACTCAAAGTTAATCATCCCAATAGCTGATATCAGATACTTAAATCTCTGTTCATCAAAAGCTTTTGTGAACAGATCAGCATATTGTTCATCTGTATGAACTTTGACTAGTTTAATTAATCCTTTTCCATAGTTATCTCTTATTAAATGATACCTGATGTTGATGTGTTTGGTCCTTGAGTGCTGCACAGGGTTCTCAGTGATAGAGATAGCACTATTGTTGTCTATGTGGATAGGAGTCTCTTTGAAGTTAAATCCATAGTCCAGCATCTGATTTTGAATCCAAAGCACTTGAGCACAGCAGCTTGCAGCAGCAGCAATGTATTCAGCCTCAGCAGTTGATGCAGACACACAGGATTGTTTCTTGCATTGCCATGAGACCACCCTTCCACCAAGGAATTGACATCCCCCAGATGTAGACTTTGCAGTCATATTGCAACCACCATAATCACTATCTGTATAGGCATACAGATTGAAATTTGGATTCTTTGGATACCATAGACCAAGTGTTGAAGCACCTTTGAGGTATCTTAAAATCCTTTTCACAGTGATTAAGTGAGACATCTTAGGGTTGGCTTGATATCTTGCACAAATACATGTAGCAAACATGATATCAGGCCTGCTAGCTGTAAGATACATAAGAGACCCAATCATAGCCCTGTATAAGTGCTCATCTACACACTCCCCCTCAAGATCTGGACCAAGGGAGTGGTTTCTGGCTATGGGGTGTCTTAGCAATCTTACAATCAGTCATATTGAACCTCTTGAGTATGTCTTGAACATACTTTGACTGACTTATGAAGATGCCATCTTCAACCTGCTTCACTTGAATTCCCAGAAAGAAGTTGAGTTCTCCCATTGAACTCATCTCAAATCTGTCTTTCATCAGCTTCTCAAAGTCTTTGCAGAGCTTTGGATTAGTTGAACCAAAGATGATGTCATCAACATATACTTGAACCAGCAATAAGTCATTTCCCTGTCCTTTGATGAAGAGAGTTCCATCTATAGTACCTCTTCTGTATCCATGCTTACAGAGATACTCAGATAGTGTCTCATACCACTTCCTGGGTGCCTGATGCAGCCCATAAAGAGCTTTGTCAAGCTTGCAGACATAATCAGGATGATCAGGGTCTACAAAACCAGGTGGCTGTTTGACATAAACCTCCTCATCAATCACTCCATATAAGAAAGCACACTTTACATCAAGTTGGTAGACCTTGAAGTTCTTGGATGCAGCAAATGCCAGGAATATCCTAACAGCTTCTAGTCTTGCTACAGGAGCAAAGACATCAGTGTAGTCAATCCCTTCTTCTTGTGTGTATCCTTGAACAACTAGTCTTGCCTTGTTCTTGATGATGATTCCTCTATCATCCTTCTTGTTTCTAAAAACCCATTTGGTTCCAATGGTAGTCTTCCCATGAGGAAGAGGACAAAGGTTCCAAACTTTCTGCCTTTTGAATTGAAGCAGCTCTTGTTGCATAGCTTCAACCCAACTTCCATCCTTTAGAGCTTCATCAACTTTCTTGGGCTCTATCTGAGATAAGAAACAAGAGTGAAGACAAACATTTGCTTCATGGGTTTGTCCTCTTGTTCTTACCCCTGTGACAACATCTCCAATGATGTTTGTGGTGGGGTGAGACTTGTGGATCCTTAGCTGAGGGATCACAGCAAGTTGTTGAGAAAGATCTAAATTTGAGAAATTTAAATCTGGTCTGGAAGATTCACCCTCCACATTATCACACTTATCAAGATTAACTTGATCCAATGAGTGTGAGACATCATTGATGTTGTCATCTATGGTATGGTTATTAGCATCAAGAAATTCCTGATCACTATCACCATCACCATTGTTGTCTTCTACAAGTGAGGTGTCTTTATCTGGTTGAGAGGCCTCTGAGCTGGAATTTGAAGGCATGCCAGATGTATCAGCTGAATTTGTCATTGTTGTGCTGATAGAAACCTCATTTGCTGAAAGTAGTTCCAACTGGAGCTGAAGATGTATGAGTTGAAGGTCTTCCTAGCTCAAATCTTGGATCAGGATCACCTGTATTTAGATTTTCTGCAGATCCTGAAACATGCTCACAAGATTTGTTAAAACAGTTGGTAACTAAATCAAGATCAAACAGCCAATCCGGACCAGAACCAGCCACACAAGGAGTGTGCTCATTGAAAGTCACATTGGCTGACTCCTCAACAATTCTAGTTCTGAGATTGTATACTCTATAAGCTTTAGCTTGAGAAGAGTATCCAATGAAATGTCCATCATCTGATTTCTCAGCAAACTTGGCAATTTGATCTTTGGTATTCAAGATGGTGCAGGGACATCCAAATGACCTGAGAAAACCAATGAAAGGTTTCTCTTGTGCCAAAGTTCATAAGGAGTCTTACCATGTGTCTTAACTACTAAAACTCTGTTTTGCACATAGCAAGCAGTATTGACTGCCTCTGCCCAGAAGGTGATAGGCAGTTTAGAGTCAGACAACATAGTTCTTGCAGCTTCAATAAGTGTCCTGTTTCTCCTCTCAGCAACTCCGTTTTGCTGAGGAGTCCTGGGAGCACTATATTGTCTTGTAATACCTTTTCATCACAAAATGCATCAAGGATTTGGTTCTTGAATTCAGTTCCCTGATCACATCTTATGGTTTTGACCTTGTGATCACATTGATTCTCAACTTTTAAGATGAAATTCTTCAGAATCTCAGGGGTTTCATCCTTAGTCTAAGGAAGAAGACCCAAGTGAATCTTGTAAAATCATCTGTGATCACCAGACAGTAAGAGGTCCTTCCTAAACTCATTACACTGGTGGGGCCAAAGAGATCCATATGTAACAAGTGTAGGGGAGTAGTGATGGAGTTCTTTTCCTTAGGCTTGTGAGATACCTTGTGTTGCTTCCCTTTCAGGCATGCAACACAATGATCATCACTAGTAAACTCTTTCTTTGGCATTCCAGTTACCAGATCATGTTTAATTAATTTATTCATGTTCTTAAAGTTTACATGGCACATTCTTTTATGCCATAGGAAAGACTCATCACTATTTGCTTTAGATAGAAAGCATGAAACTTCTCCTGAGGGAGATGTTTCTTGCAAATCCATCTTGTACATGTTCCCTTTCCTGGGGGCTCTGAGCAGGATATGCTCATGAGGAATGACCACACCAGGCTTGAGAACAATGCACTCATGCTCAGTAAAGAGCATGTTATGACTCTGATCACAAAATTGGGATACACTCAGAAGATTGTACCCAAGCTCCTTAACAAAGTTTACCTTCTCAATGCTGAGCTTACCATTTGTGACCTTGCCCCTTCCAGAAATGTAACCACCTTCATCTCCTCCAAAGCAACTGGTCCTCCATCAATTCTCTCAAAATTATGGAGTAGAGACCTATTGCCTGTCATGTGCCTGGAACAGCCACTGTCAATTATCCAGACATTCCTGTTTGTCTTGAGCTGTTCCTGCACAAAGAAAATGATTAGTTACATTTGGAAACCCAAGCCTTACTTGTCTTGGGCTCATTAATAGTAATAGAAGGTAATGCAACAGTAATAGATCCTATGGTTGTACTATGGGGATCTTCAGCTGTTGTTGATGGAGAAACCTCAGTCATTTGGTCTTTCTTAGACTTCCACACCACCTTTGGAGTCTTGGACTTGACCTTCAAAACCTTAGAAGCTTTTGGAACTTCACAAGTTTTGATGACTGATCCTTCGGAAGATCTACAGTCACTGCAGCAGACTTTAGTGCTTCGGAAGAACTCCTTTCTTCCGAGACCAACTTTGCTTCCGAAGGTAATTTTCCATTTACCTTCTTCTTTGATTTGGAGCTTCCGAAGGAAACAGACTTTCCTTCCGAAGCTTGAGACTTCTTGAGACTCTTTGAAGTCTTTGTTTTAGTCATGTGGACAGTACTTTTAGGATTGTATGGGCAATCCTTAGCAATGTGAGAAGTACTTTCACACATAACACACAACATTTTCTTCTTCAAAGAAGTCTCCCTTTGAGAGCAAGACTGGCTTTGGTCACATCCCTTCTCCACCTTCATCTTGGTAGATGCTGAGACAGTTCCTTTGGGCTGTGAACTGTTCTTGGAGTTTGATGGTCCAGGCTGTGCAGCAGTGGTACACAGCAGCTCAGTCTTCTTCTTGGCACTGAGATGATTTGAACAAGAACCATGACTCTTAGCTGAGGAGTCTTGGTTGATGTCTTCAGTCCTTACTACTTTGAAACCTGCAGAGATAAAAACTTGTTTCTGCTTAGCATCAAAAGTAGCCTTGATTTCTTGAGCCTTCTTTGCCTTCCTTTTGCTCTTTCTGATCAAGTTCTTTCTTTTGGACTTGGTCATCACAGTTGATTTCTTCTCCTCAGAAGGATAGTGGCCCTTGGAAGAATCCTCTTCTTCACTCTTCTCAGAGGAATTCTTCACTATCACTTCTTCATCATCCTCACTTACAGGATCTATGAGAGGAAGCTCATCTTCACAAGTTCCACACCTAGGAGATCTTACAGACAAGATTGTGTGTGGAGGAGCTATCTCATTTGATCCCAGTCCCTGTCTATTTTGATAACAAACCTTGTTGTGCAGGGATGAGGATATCATGTTCTTGAAGGTCTCTTCTTCAAGAACACTCTTCTCTGCCTTGGCTTTGCTGATCACAAGCTCAGCCTGGCACTCAGTTAACTTAGTGATGAGATCTTGGATCTGAGTTCTGAAATCTGTATGTTCATGTTTTAGTACTGAAATGGTTTTCTCCAAGTCCTCTATCTTTAACTTGTAATCATTTTCAGACTTTCTAAAATCAGATTTTAATATGTTTAATGACTCAAGATCAGATCTCATCTCTAGGTTATAGGACCTGTATCTATTTACTTTAGCAATGCATTCAGGGGAGCAAAGATGTTCCAATACCTTGGCTTCATCATGGTCAGCCATCAGTGCTTGGTTTGGAGAAGCATCCTCCACCTGAAAACTCCAGTCAAAGCCTCCTTCTTCAACAGCAACAGCAGCATGTTGCTTTGTCTTCTCAGCCTGAGGAGCTTTGTCAGTAAAGTTTGGTCTGGGTTGTGTTTGGCCCCCATTTGCTTTAGGTGCCTTACACTCCCTGGCAAAGTGACCCATAAGGTTACAGTTGTAACACTTAACTTTGCTTTTATCCAGCCCAAACTTACTACTGGTAGCATTGCTTGGAAATCTTCTTCCTGTCCTCTTGTAGAACTTCTTGGCTCTGTGAGTGAGGAGAGCCATCTGCTGAACTATCTCCATGTATTCCAGGTCATCTGGATGGATACAGTCCAGGTCTTCAAGAGTGAAAAGATAATTCCCACAGCTTTCATCTGCAGACACAAAGGCTTGAGAAGAACTTGTCTCTTGGAATGGGCTTCCTTGAGTAAAGTTCTCCCTTGGTGTCTCCGGGAAGGTGATGAAAGGACCCTTTTGTGAGTTGTCAGGGTAGCATAAGAGATGATGCTGGGGTTCTATGCTGTCCCTTTCAACCACATGAAGGGCTGAACCCATTTGATTGTTGGAGTTGCCAGATGAACCTTGCATGTTCATCTCCATCTGGTATCCACTGAGAATCCCATACAACTCTGTAAGAGTAAGAGTCTTAAGGTTCTCAGTCCTCTTGATCACCACACAATAGTGTGTCCATTGCCTAGGAAGTGAGGACATGAACTTCCTTACAATGTCCCTGTTCTCAAGAGGAACTCCTCCATCCACTAGGGTATCCACAATCTCAACATACCTGAAGTATTGTCGGTCATGGTCTCACCTGCTTTGAAGGTGAAATTTTCAAACTGCTGCTTCAGAAGATCTTTCTTGTTCTCCTTGGCTTCAGAGGAGCCTTCATACATCAGCTTCAGTGCATCCCACAGCTGTTTGGCTGTCTTGCACTTCTTAAAACCTTGTATACAGAGTTTGGGAGAGCAGTCTGAAGAGCAGTCATGGCCTTCCTGTCAATCTCTACTCTTTTTCTATCTTCATCTGAGTAGTTGGCCACATCTTTAGGAATCATACCAGCACCAGTAGCAGAGGGGGTGCTGGGTATGAAAGGTCCATTCTCAACAGATTCCCACATTCTTGAATCAAGAGACCTGATGAAGCCTTCCATCCTCATGCACCAGGTGTCAAAATCATCAAGAGTGATCAGTGGGGATTTGTTCATGGTTCCAGTCTCCATATCAGTCTTTGAGATGGAAGCCATTTGAAGAGTTTAGCTTTTGTGTGTGTGAGGGATCTTAAGATGGTTAGATCTTATATCAAGAGCCTGGAAAGCTCTGATACCAATTGCAGGACCGTTTAAGGGCTTAAGCACAATTACAACACAACAACACAATGAGGAGATTAACTAAGCTCTAATCAAACAGTGAACTGGGTAACCAAAGTGATACAAAGAACACAAGTAAAGCAAGAGACAGAACAAGAGAATATGGGTTTCAAGGAGGCAGTATATTGCTTTCTCAAGTTCTTTTACAAGTGTTACAAAGCATAAGAAAAGATACAAGAACTTGAAATACTTATACTACAACCTACAGCCGGCTATACTTTGAAAGCCAGCTGGATACAATTGACTAGACACTAACAAAATCAATTGTAGGATCAAAAGGCATATCTGCCTTTTGACCTTGTGACTATGACATGCCATAGCTCACATCCTTATACAATACAAAAAGGATAAAGTACATAAAGTGGAAAGTTGAAGACTCAAGACCTCAATGTACAGTTACCCAAAGCAAGGCCCTTTTCACCAACTCATGTAAGTTGGTGACTTTACAGAGATGCAGCGGAAAAGGTGCTTTATGGAACAGTACATCAGATAAAGCATGTGTACTAAAAGTCTTCGGAAGAAATCTGTCTTCATAGGTTGAAGCTTCGGAAGATGAAAGACTTCATGTTTGGCTTCGGAAGATATTGGTCTTGGCTTCGGAAGATTTTACACTTAGAGTATTTTCTAATGCTTTGTGTAAAACTTCCGAAGCATTCTTCACTTCAGTACTTAGTGCATGTTGCTGAGACACTTAGGCTGTTTTGGGTTGCATCAGACTTCAGGAATCCTTACGTGTGTTTGCATCAAACTTAAAGGAATCCTTACAACCTCCCCCTAGGCTGATGCTACCAAAACATTTAGAAATCTTCAGATGTTGTAGTCTTCAGCACAATCATGACCATACCCTTCTTCATTAGATGGTCAGGATCATTCAGACTTTCATAGTATCTTCTTCATCTCAAAGAGATCATGTAGAAGTAAGTTGATTATGTCTTGCCATGTATAGACATTCTCAACACCTTGATCTCTGATTACATACCATCTTTCTAGATTGGTAGAGAAGGTCCAGGATAAGATGGGTGTCTCAGCTGCAAGAGGAGCCACTTGTATTGGAGTTGATTAGGCTGCCTCTTCATGCACTTCCTCAGGTTGATCTGACTCAGCCTGAGGTGTAGAGGTAGATGATTTAGGCTTCTTCTTCTTAGACTTTGGTTTAGAAGCCATCCTCTTCTTCCTCTTAGATGACTTTAACTGAGAAGACTGGTCTGCAGCACCTTGTTGATCATCCTTGTCTTTCTCAGTTGGTTGTTCCTCCCTCACAGGTTCAAAGGAGAGGGAGTTTGACCCTGATTGGATCAGAAGATGAAGCTTGCAGAGGCCAGCAGGAGGTCCGGGTTTGTTTGTCTCAGGTTGTTCAACCTTAACTTCCACTTCAGGTGGGACTTGACTTGGAGAGAGTGTAAGTCAATCAGTTCTCCACTCTTGATCTTCTGCTTGATTACCCTTATATGCTCATCCCATTGTGGATAGAGACATAGGGCCAAGTCTCCTTCCGGAGAATCCATACAGCTTCAAGAAGCTCATCATCCTTTGTCTGTCAACAGACTTCTTCATACTCTTTTGGATGATGGCTCTTGACTTTGAAGCTTATTCCCTTAGCTTCTTCTTAGATTTCTTTCTCTCCTTGACTAACTCAAGCTCAATTGTTTTAAGTACTCAAACTCAACAAGTCATAGGACAAGGGGAAGAAGTGCATCTATCTGATAGAAGCCTGTGGCACTCAGGTAGTTGATCATTTTGATCCTATCTTCTTCTTTGTCTACCTGAGGTTCTTGTTGAACCACATCTTCTGTACAGGGCTTTCTTGAACTGGGAGAGAGTAGGAGCATGCTTGTAGAGTCTTTCTTTCTCTTCTCCTTTGATTGGAGAAGTAACCTTGAATCCTCTTTTTCTTTCATCTCTCTTGACACTTCCATGTCAGCCAGTTCATTTAGTTTGTTCTAAGGGGAGAGAAATGATTTCATCAATGTCATAGTTCCTTCTGCAGGTAAGTAATCCTGACTGCCCTCAACTCATCATCTTGAGTATTTGGTCTGGGGGCAGCCCTGATTGCAGCTTGCATTAAACCTGAAGACCCAGAGGAATTTCTCCCCTTAGCTTCCTCTTCCTTTCTCTCTCTTCCTCCTCAATTTCCTCAGGAGTCAAAATCCTTTTCCCTTTGTCACCCACAGACCTTTGTGACTCAAGGTGGATAGAGGTTTGGCCTTCATTTCTTGGGTAGCATCCATGCTCTGGCCAGAGAGAGCTGAGAACACCTTCACCAGCAGGTGTCTCAAGAGGGAATGTGGATCTCTCAGTAGTTGGATGATGATGAGACAGGGGTCTCAGGTTCTGCACTGGGCCTTCAGTCAAGGTTTCCCCATGAAAACTAATCTTAGGTCCACCTCAACATCCAGTTGACCGCTGGAATTACCTGATTTCCTAAGTCTCCTTCTTAAGCTAAACAAGTGGCATATTGACTAGATCCAGACCTTCATAGAAGTTCAAATTTTGAAAGTCAAATACTTCTTGTTGCCCTTGAACTCTGTGAAGAATAAGGGCTCTTCTATCAGCATCATACCTCCACCTTATGATGTAGTTTGAAGTTCCTTAAGTGGTGGATGACACGCCCTTGGTATACCTCCTCAAAGAGGCTCCTGATGATAGAGTCTATAGAGTACACATTAATGTGTACTTGAGGAAGTTGCTGAGAATGCACAATTGCAAGTGATGATGGTGAGTCCTCAATGTCTATTCTCTGTGAGGAACTCCCAGGTTCTGTGGCTGCAATGACTTTCTCCCCCTTTTTGGTAGCATCACCCACTTGCATAGGTGAGCTGGAGGATAAATCAATCACATCCATAGGTTCATGTGTTCCTGGTTGAGCTCTTCTTAAGGTCTCCAGCTAGTTTTTTCCTTAATATGAAATCTCAAGTTGCTGATCATTGACCCTGTTGTGTAAGGTAGTCACCTGAGATTCAAGGTGACTGACCTTAGAGACTAGGTAAGTGCATGTTTTTGACAATTTTGCACCATTAGTCTCAGATTCCCTTCCCCTCTTCATCAGAAGAATCATTGGGGGATAAAAGATTGGACCAAAGTCCTCTCTCTCACCACCAGCTAGAGGTTCTTGGCTGCTGTTTTCCTCTGCTCACTGGCAATCTCAGTTGAGATGTCAGTAGGCTGAATTGCCATGGTTGAGGTCTTAATGATGTAATCACTTGCAGAAGTGAGAGCCTCTTCCATATGGACATCCTGAACAGGTTCAGAAGTGTCCATCTCAGTTATAGGTGACTGATGTGGGCTAGACTGAGGAGACTCAGGAGTACTCATCTCTCTTTGAGTAGGGGAAGAGAAGAGAGACTCATGGTACTCACTGAATCCTAAGTCTTCATCAGTATAGAAGGATAGGTTGGGAATGGGTTGATTTAGATGCAAAGGCTAGGGATGGTAACTGTCCCCTGTAGGTTGTTTCACTTGAGTGTTGAGACTCAGAGTGAAGGCTTAGGCTGTTGGGCTTGTGAGCTCATCAGGTGAGCATGAGGAACCTCAGCCCTGATAGTTGAAGAATGGGAGTGGTTTTGCTCCTCAGGGAAGTGGGAGCTCGAGTGTCCACTTCCTCCTGTAAAGGTGAGTATAAAGGGACCTGCACATACTCAATAGCTTGAGCAGGGGTTCGTTTGGATTTTCTTTGGTAGGTGAGGGTTACTTGAGGCCTTTTTAGTGGTAGATAGGTAGAAGGTGTGAGTTCAACACTAGCTTGTGCTGCTAGGTTGTTACCTTGAGCAATGAGCTCTAACATTTTGGGGACAGGGCTGTTTCTACCCCTGAGAAGCCTACAGTTGGCTTCTTCATGATTCTAAAGATGACGGGCTTCATCTGTCCCAATTTAAGAATATTATCTGTTTCCCTCAACTGTGAGCCCACACAGTGGAGAATGTGTTGAACATATCTAGGAAACATATAATACTCTAAGGAGTCCAAGTTAGCAAGTAAATTGTATAGACAAATTGAGAGTACCTGAACTTGACCCCTTGAACCATTCCATGCACTATGAAGGAGAGATCCTAAGGAATCTGGTCCCACCCTCCATGCTTGTTTGACAAGCTGTGGATAACCTCATGGAGTAGGTATTTCCACTGAGACGAGACCTTCCCTTTCCTGAAGGTCTTTACAGAGAAATCTCCCTCATAGCCCATCTGCTCAAAGGAATGATTGACAGCTTCCTTTGGGAAGAACAACTCACTTTCTTCATCATCCAGCTGCAATGAGTGTTGATGATGGCCGGAGTGATGAAGATTGTCCTCCCTTGCACTGTGGCAGACAGTGCCTTCTCCCCATCCATGATGACCTCTTGGCAGGTCTTCCAAAATTCAAGCAGATGATCCTCATACAAAGTAGATCAATGGTCAGGGAGGTGAAGTAATTGATAGAGTTAAGAATTGGCAAATCTCTGAGAAACTTTCATCTTTCTCAGAGTTTAACAGAGCAACCTGGTTAAGGTTGGCCATTTAAGAAGCTTAAGTTGAAGAAGGGAAAAAGCAAAGGCGGTTTGGGGAATTAGGTTGAGGAATAGTAGAATTGAAGAAGATAGTAAGGAAGAGGGGGAACCATTGGGTATTTATGTGAAAAGGGATTTGAACCAAAGTTAATGAAAGAGGATAAACTTTGAAATCCGAAAGTCGGTCCCACCTCTGAAAAGTAGTTTACTTTTGCTCAAAAAGTAGTTTTCTTGGAAATCGAAAAGCTTTCCGAAGGTAAATATCTTCAGAAGTTTTAATAAAAAGCTTCCGAAGCTAAAATGACTTCGGAAGATTCTCCTGAGAGTCTTGAAAATTTTGCTTCGGAAGAGAGTACCACTTGAATGCTTTGTATAAAAACAACAAAGCTTCCGAGAGTTAATTTTGCTTGGAAGGAAAAGTCCTTAAAACAAATAAGTGTCTGAGACAAGATTTAAGCTTCGGAAGATAGACTTAGACTTCTTCTGAAGGTAAATTTCTTAGACAGTTATTTTTTGAAGACATGATTTTCTTCCGAAGGTAAAATATATCTTACGAAGGATCAGAAAATTTTCAAGAATCTAAGGAAAATCTTCAAAAAGGATTTGATATCCAAGAAAACATGAGCTTATGAAAATGATGAACTAGACAACTTAGGACACACATATTTTAAGAAATAATTAAATTAGTTTTAAGAAAAGATCTACTCAAAGTTAATCATCCCAATAGCTGATATTAGATATTAAATCTCTGTTCATCAAAAGCTTTTGTAAACAGATCAGCATATTGTTCATCTGTATGAACTTTGACTAGTTTTAATTAATCCATTTTCATAGTTATCTCTTATTAAATGATACCTGATATTGATGTGTTTGGTCCTTGAGTGCTGCACAGGGTTCTCAGTGATAGAGATAGCACTATTGTTGTCTATGTGGATAGGAGTCTCCTTGAAGTTAAATCCATAGTCTAGCATCTGATTTTGAATCCAAAGCACTTGAGCACAGCAACTTGCAGCAGCAATGTATTCAGCCTCCGCAGTTGATGCAGACACACAGGATTGTTTCTTGCATTGCCATGAGACAACCCTTCCACAAAGGAATTAACATCCCCCAGATGTAGACTTTGCAGTCATGTTGGCAACCACCATAATCACTATCTGTATAAGCATACAGATTAAAGTCATGATTCTTTGGATACCATAAACTAAGTGTTGAAGCACCTTTGAGGTATCTTAAAATCCTTTTGACAGTGATGAGGTGAGACATCTTAGGTTTGGCTTGATATCTTGCACAAATACATGTAGCAAACATGATATCAGGCCTGCTAGCTGTACGATACATAAGAGACCCAATCATAGCCCTGTATAAATGTTCATCTACACACTCCCCCTCAAGATCAAGTCCAAGGGAGTGGTTTCTGGCTATGGGTGTCTTAGCAATCTTATAATCAGTCATGTTGAACCTCTTGAGTATGTCCTGAACATACTTTGACCGACTTATGAAAATGCCATCTTCAACTTGCTTCACTTGAATTCCCAGAAAGAAATTAAGTTCTCCCATTGCACTCATTTCAAATCTGTCTTTCATCAGCTTCTCAAAGTCTTTGCAGAGCTTTGGATTAGTTGAACCAAAGATGATGTCATCTACATACCTTGAACTAGCAATAAGTCATTTCCCTTTCTTTTGATAAAGAGAGTTCCATCTATAGTACCTCTCTCCTGTATCCATGTTTACAAAGATACTCAGACAATTTTTCATACCACTTTCTGGGTGCTTGATGCAGCCCATAAAGAGCTTTGTCAAGCTTGCAGATATAATTAGGATGATCAGGGTCTACAAAACCAGGTGGCTGTTTGACATACACCTCTTCATCAATCACTCCATACAGAAAAGCACACTTTACATCAAGTTGAAAGACCTTGAAGTTCTTGGAGGCATCAAATGCTAGGAATATCCTAACAGCTTCTAATCTTGCTACAGGAGCAAAGACATCAGTATAGTCAATCCCTTCTTCTTGTGTGTATCCTTGAACAACTAGTCTTGCCTTGTTCTTGATGATAATGCCTCTATCATCCTTCTTATTCCTAAACACCCATTTGGTTCCAATGGTAGTCTTCCCTATGAGGAAGAGGACAAAGGTTCCAAACTTTTTGCCTTTTGAATTGAAGCAACTCTTGTTGCATAGCTTCAACCCAACTTCCATCCTTTAGAGCTTCATCAACTTTCTTTGGCTCTATCTGGGATAAGAAACAAGAGTGAAGACAACATTTGCTTCATGGGTTTGTCCTCTTGTTCTTACCCCTGTGACAACATCTCCAATGGTGTTTGTGGTGGGGTGAGACTTGTGGATCCTTAGCTGAGGGATCACAGCAAGTTGCTGAGAAAGATCCAAATTTGAGAAATTTAGATCTGGCATAGATGATTCACCCTCCATAGCACCACACTTATCAAGATTAACTTGATCCAATGAGTGTGTGACATCATTGATGTTGTCATCTATGGTGTGGTTATTAGCATCAAGGAATTCCTGATCACTTTCACCATCACCATTGTTGTCTTCCACAATTGAGGTACCTTTATATCTGGTTATGAGCCTCTGAGCTGGAATTTGAAGGCGCCCCAGATGTATCAGTTGAATTTGTCATTGTAGTGCTGATAGAAACCTCATTTGCTGAAGTAGTTCCAACTGGAGCTGAAGATGTAGGAGTTGAAGGTCTTCCTAGCTCAAATCTTGGATCATGATCACCTGTATTTAAATTTTCTGCAGATCCTGAAACATTCTCACAAGATTTGTTAAAACAGTTGGTAACTAAATCAAGATCAAATAGCCAATCAGGACCAGAACCAGCCACACAGGGTGTGTGTTCATTGAAAGTCACATTGGCTTACTCCTCAACAATTCTAGTTCTGAGATTGTATACTCTATAAGCCTTAGCTTAGGAAGAGTATCCAATGAAGTCTCCATCATCTGATTTCTCAGCAAATTTGGCAATTTGATCTTTGGTATTCAAGATGATGCAAGGACATCCAAATGACCTGAGAAAACCAATGAAAGGTTTTTCTCTTGAGCCAAAGTTCATAAGGTGTCTTACCATGTGTCTTAACTACTAAAACTCTGTTTTGCACATAGCAAGCAGTATTTACTGCCTCTGCCCAGAAGGTAATGGGTAGTTTAGAGTCAGACAACATAGTTCTTGCAGCTTCAATTAGTGTCCTGTTTCTCCTCTCAGCAACACCATTTTGCTGAGGAGTCCTGGGAGCACTATATTGTCTTTTAATACCTTTTTCATCACAAAAGTATCAAGGATTTGATTCTTGAATTCAGTCCCTTGATCACATCTTATGGTTTTGACCTTGTGATCACTTTGATTCTCAATTTTTAAGATGAAATTCTTCAGAATCTCAGGGGTTTCATCCTTATTTCTAAGAAAGAAAACCCAAGTGAATCTTGTAAAATCATCTGTGATCACCAAACAATAAGAGGTCCTTTCTAGACTCATTACACTAGTGGGGCCAAAGAGATCCATATGTAATAAGTGTAGGGGGTAGTGATGGAGTTCTTTTCCTTAGGCTTGTGAGATACCTTATGTTGCTTCCCTTTCAGGCATGCAACACAATGATCATCACTTGTAAACTCTTTCTTTGGCATTCCAGTTACCAAATCATGTTTAGTTAGTTTATTCATGTTCTTAAAGTTTACATGGCACATTCTTTTATGCCATAGGAAAGACTCATCACTATTTGCTTTAGATAGAAAGCATGAAACTTCTCCAGAGGGAGATGTTTCTTGCAAATCCATCTTGTACATGTTCCATTTCCTGGGGGCTCTAAGCAGGATGTGCTCATGAGGAACACCACTCCACGCTTGAGAACAATGCACTCATGCTCAGTAAAGAGCATGTTATAACTCTGATCACAAAATTAGGATACACTCAGAAGATTGTACACAAGCTCTTTGACAAAGTTTACCTTTTCAATGCTTAGCTTACCATTTGTGACCTTGCCCCTTCCAGAAATGTAACACCTTCATCTCCTCCAAAAGCACTAGTCCTCCATCAACCCTCTTAAAGTTATGAAGTAGTGACCTATTGCCTATCATGTGCCTGGAACAGCCACTATCAATTATCCAGACATTCTTGTTTGTCTTGAGCTGTTCCTCCACAAATAAAATGATTAGTTACATTTGGAAACCCAAGCCTTACTTGTCTTGGGCTCACTAAGTTATATAGAAGGTAATGCAACAGTAATAGATCCTACGGTTGTGCTAGAGGGATCTTGAGCTGTTGTTGATGGAGAAACTTCAGTCACTTGGTCTTTCTTAGACTTGCACACCACCACCTTGGAGTCTTGGACTTGACCTTCAAAACCTCGGAAGCTTTTGGGACTTCGGAAGTTTTGATGACTGAACCTTTGGAAGATTCTACAGTCACTGCAGCAAACTTCAGTGCTTCAGAAGAATTCCTTTCTTCCGAGACCAACTTCTCTTCCGAAGGTAATTTTCCATTTGCCTTCTTCTTTGATTTGGAGCTTCCGAAGGAAACAGACTTTCCTTTCGAAGCTTGAATCTTCTTGAAACTCTTTGAGGTCTTTGTCTTGGTCATATGGACTGTTGGACCAAAAGAACCAATGAGCCAGATCAGAAAAACCTTTAAGTCCCACAGACGTCACAACAACTACTGAAGTCCACAACAGCTGAAGACAACAACTGATTACAAAGTCTGAAGACACAAGTGCTGAAGACAAAGTCTGAAGACACAAGTGCTGAAGACAAAGTCTGAAGACAAGTGCTGAAGACAAAGTCTGAAGACAAGTGCTGAAGACAAAGTATCAGACGTTGTCATAACAGCTGAAGAGGACTTCTTCAGTAGTTGTGACGGTTTACTTTCAGTAGTTTTTATGTTTTCTCTTTTCAGTAGTTTTGTAAAACGACTGAAGAGCTTGTTCTTCAGTCGTTGTAGTATCAGTAGTTTCTTTTCAGTTGTTTTATGTTTTATACTTAGCACTCTGACATGTTCTCAGTAGTTGTGAACATTTCAGTAGTTTGTTAAGTGTTAGTTATTTTTGTACTAGATCTGATAGTAATCACCATCCCGTGATTACAGCAGTGATTGCACTCTATATAAGGAGTGCCAACCTTATTGTAACTGTGAATGATTTAGCAATAATATTGGGCATTATTGAAACATTCCTTATCACAGAAAAATATTCTCTCGCATTTGTTTACAAATAACAAACTCTTGCTATAATTTGACTAATTCTTGATTTCATTCCGCTGCATTACTCTCTAATACATCAAACTTGTGATCGCTGATCCTGACAAATGATATCAGAGCAGGTTAATCATTGATCGATCTAATAATTGATCATTGAAACTGCTCTTCAAGATCCAAGTTTGATCGAATTAGCATTTTTGCAAGAAACGGTTATAGAGATTGATTTTTCTGTGTTTTTAATCATTCATCCTGAGACTTATTCTTAGTTTTCATTGAGTGCGTTGTGGTCTGTCTAAAATTTTTTAAAGCTTGAATAAAATTGTTTTTGGACCCATAATGACTACTCCTTCCATGATCCTCACAATACTGGTTCCTCAACCAAGCCTCCAATGCTGGTTAGGAATGAGTATAACATATGGCAACGACGTATGCTCCATCACCTGTCTGTTAACAGCTCAGGTTGTTGGACATCAGTGGTACATGGTCCACACAAACCTATGGTGAATAACCCGGAAACCAATCAAATGGTTCCGAAGAGGAAGGATCAATACTCAGATGAGGATAAGAAATTGTTTGAGATTGATGCAAAAGCCCATGGAATTCTGGCCATGGCACTACCCAATGAAATCTATTCTGGGCTAATGCATTATGAATCTGCCCATGACCTCTGGAATGCCTTGAAAGAACAATTTGGAGGAACAGATGAGGTCTTGGCAAATAATAGAGAGATCCTTGCCCAACAATATGAGACATTCTCTCATAGGAAGGGTGAGACACTGACTCAACAGTTTGAGCGGTTCTCTTGTTTGATCTCTGAATTAAAAATGGTCAAACATGAGTATACTAATATCCAGATGAATAACAGATTTCTCAGATCACTGCTTGAGAGATGGGATACATATACTATTGTCCTACGCTCCAGTGCAAATTTGGACAAACTATCTCTCACCCAACTTCATGGGAAATTGCTCACATTTGAGAGAGATAGAACAAAAGAGAAAACTGTCTTCATCTGGTAAGCTCACTGAAGACTTTGTACCAGGCAACACTGCTCTGGTTAGTCATGAGTCAGAATATGCTTCATCTGAATGCTAGTATGATGAGCATATTGATTTCTCTTTAAACATTTCTGATTCAGCATTTGTGAGTGTTGATAGTCAATTTACTGGGTGTAATAATGACAATCTATGCTTCATCATGGATGATCTCAAGGGGATTGCTGATGATGACTTAGAAGAGATGGATATTTTGAGCCAAATGGCCTTGATAAATATCAGATCTCAGAAGTTCTACAAAAGAACTGGAAGAAAGTTCCCAGGACTCTCTGGCAAAACCAAAGTTGGTTTTGACAAGAGTAAGTTGAGGTGTCACAATGCCAAAGGCTTGGACACTTTGCTAGAGAATGTAGATCATCTGGATCTAATTCCTCTGCACCTTTTGTGACTTTTCCTAGCAATAGTCAACAAAACAAAGGGCAACATCCTGTCAATTCTAGTCATCAGTCTCAACTACAATCTCCTGCATATTTTGTTCCTCAGGGTCAAATGCCTTACCCTTACCCGTGTTATTACATGCCACAAACCAGTCAAGTTCAAGCTCCTATGGTACCACAACCTCATGCACTTCCAAAACCTCAACCATCTCATCACCCCCTCAACCTCAACACATAGCTTCTTCACCCCTGAAGTTGTTGACTGGAGCAGCTTGCCAGATGACATGTCTGGTCATGAACAACTGTTCACAAGTGCTGATCAACATGGTGGTGATAGTCCTTTGGGAATCTGGCACTTATGGCTCTGGAGTCAACTGAGGGTTCCTGTTCAACTGCATCATCTTCACAGGTAACTCAGGTATCTTCAGAGGCTAAAGCCAAGTTATGTTTTGAATCATGCATTGCTGCCTTTGTCTCTATTAGAGAGGCAAATGTAGCATTAATAAATGAAAAACTTGAGTTTGAGAAAACAATTTCCAAAAGACAAGCTGAGTATGAGTCTGCTCTTAATAGTAAAATGATGAGATTTATAAGCTTAAATGCCAATTAAATGATGAAAAAGGCTAAGCTAGAGGTTATTCTGGAAGACCAGAGAAGTCCAAAGAAACCCTTACAGTCACCCAAGTAGAGTGTGATCGATGGGTACAATCATGCAAAGGTTTTGAAATGCTTCTTAGTAAGCAATCAGCTTCCAATGTGAAGTTTGGCATTGGTTATAATCACACTGCTCCTCCTGCAGATTTTGCTCCAAGAGTAGAAGTGAAATCTGATGGAGAAAGCAATAACCAATCCACCTCATCATGTGATTCACTTTTTGATAGAGCATCATCAAAAGTAGAAGTCAACACTAAGCCCTCTCAGAACCTATCAGCTGATGTTGATGGTTCAATTGCTGACACTCACATGATCAAAGAGTTGGTCACTCAGGAGTTATTTCTGAAAGTCCTGAAAGGACTGGAGAGCAAGAACTAACACCTGAAGTTCAAACTCCAACTACTGTCAGCACTGAAAAGAAGAAAACTGTCAGTAGAAAGAGTTTGAAGACTACTAAAGAGGAAGCCAAGAAAGCAAATAATGCTTCCAAAGTACTGAAGAGCAAGTCTTCAGTAGTTTCATCCTCTTTAGTTGATGATCAACATAAGATGAAAAAGAAACCATGTGAAGTATGTGGTCTGTCTAATCATCTTACTGATGATTGTTGGTACAAAAGAGGATCCAAACTCAAACATAAAGATGAAATTAAAGAGAAAATGGTTAAAATGAAAAATGAGTTTAAAGCCACATTTGTACCAGCAAACATCAAATCCTGTAACCCTTAAGTCCAAAAAGAAATCCAAAAAGGAAGGGGTTAAACAGGTAACAACTGAGATTGCTCAAAGAAGAAGGTGCAACATAAGAACTTATCAAACTCCAGTGCTAATGTGTCTGAAGAGCTGAAAGCTTTATCACAAAATCAGACACAGCTGGTTATGATGGTTCAACATCTATGGGAAGAGTCAACCAATTAGATGTTCCTTATGTTGAATCCACAGAAAAAGAGGTCCAAGCCAAAGGATTCCTCTTCTTCACCATCTTCTTCCTCTCAGGCTGTTATTTCCAACAAACCTGTTAGTATACCATCTGTTGATGTGAATAGGCCCAAAACCAAAAAGGTTTGGGTCTCAAAATCTAACTAATTAGCTTTGTTCTGCAGGGTTCTTCAACATGCCACAGAGGCATCTGGTATGTAGACAGTGGAGGATCCATGCATATGACAGGAAACAGATCACTTCTTAATGACTACTCTCAAGGAAGGAAGGGATTTGTATCTTTTAGCAATGATGCAAAGGGTTACATCATCGGCAAAGGTTTTGTTTCCAATGGGGAAATAAAGTTTGATGATGTTAACCATGTGGAAAATCTCAAGTACAACCTCTTGAGTGTCAGTCAAATGTGTGACAAAGGCCATGTTGCCCTTTTCACAAGTCAGAACTGCCGGATTCTGTCATCCAAAGTTCTAAGTTTGATTGACAAGGTGTTTGGATAAACACACTCTCCTTAAGGCCAACAGGACAGGAAGAGTGTATGCCTTAGATCTTTCTAAGAAAATAGATCTCAAAGGCCATCCTTGCCTAATTTCCAAGGCTTCCCCTCAAGAATCTACACTATGGCATAGAAGGCTAGGTCATGTTAATCTCAAAAACATAAATCAGCTGATAAACCATGGTTTAGTAAGGGGATTGCCTATGAAGGAGTTTAAATGTGAAGATGACTGCACTGCTTGTTTAAAAGGAAAACAGCACAAGTTTCATTTCCCTCCATAGAAGAACCTAAGTCCACAGCCTGCTTACAGCTTCTTCACATGGATCTCTTTGGTCCTGTGAGAGTGATGAGTATGGCTAAGAAGAAATACTGTCTGGTAATTGTGTATGATTACTCCAGATTTGTATGGACTTTCTTCTTGCATTCAAAGGATGAAGCAGCTCAGAAGATTATCAACTTGTGTTTGTATGTTGAGAAGCAGTATTCCCTCTCAGTCAAGTGTATTAGAAGTGATAATGGAACAGATTTAGAAACAATACACTTGATGAGTTCTACCTCTCAAAGGGAATCAAGAGGCATTTTAGCATTCCAAGAACTCCTGAACAAAATGGAGTAGTGGAGAGAAAGAACAGGACCCTTATTGAAGCTGCAAGGTCCATGTTGGCTGACTCTGGATTGCCATGACTTTTTGGGCTGAAGCTATCAATACAGCTTGCTATGTACAAAATAGAGCTCTAGTAAATAAGAGGTTGATGAAAACTCCATATGAAGTTCTTCATCATTTGGCCCCTCTAATTTCATTCTTCAGAGCTTTTGGATGTCCTTGTTTCATTCTCAACACACGGGATCAACTCCAAAATTTGATTCTAAGGTGGATGCAGGATACTTTGTTGGTTATTCATCAACTTGCAAAGCATACAGAGTCTTCAACTGTAGAACAAAGATGGTTGAAGAGACTCTACATGTTAAGTTTAATGAATCTCCAAAGGACAAGATTCCACAAAACCCTGTGGAGATATTTGATTTGGACATACTGCAATATGTTCCTCATCAAACTCCTGCTGTTGCTCCTGTCAACAGTTCTCCACCTGGTGGTACTGCTGGTGCTGATGATGATGATAGTAGTACTCACCTCTTCAAATTTAGTGATCAACTGCCTGATTCAGCTAGACCTGATGTTCTTGTAGCTCCAGTAGCACAATCCACAACAAATGGTGATGAGATTTCTACAACTTCAACTTCCTTTGAACTACCATCTACTGATTGGTTTCAAGGAAATACTTCACCATCACCATCTGTTGCTGCTGAGCCTGCTACAAACACTTGCACTGATCTCATTGTGTACCAAGATCTGAAGAATCACCCTATGTTCTCAAATCATTGGTGATATCACTGCTGGAGTATCAACAAGAAGTCAATTGTCAAATTTCTGCTTCTATGCTCTCTTCATTAGTCAGCAAGAGCCAAAGAATTATCACATTGCTTTAAAGGACAATGGATGGGTTGATGCCATGCAGCTTGAGCTTCTTCAGTTCAAGAAACAACAAGTGTGGGAACTGGTTCCTCTACCTCCAGGTAAGTGTGCAATAGGCACTAAATGGGTGTTTAGGAATAAGACTGATGAAAATGGGCTTATTGTTAAGAACAAGGCCAGACTGGTTGCTCAGGGGTTTGCACAAGAAGAAGGTATTGATTATGATGAAACCTTTGCTCCTGTAGCCAGACTGGAAGCAATTCGACTGTTTTTAGCTTATGCTGCTTATCAAAATCTTAAAGTTTTTCCAATGGATGTCAAAAGTGCTTTTTTGTATGGGAAAATTAAAGAAGAGGTTTATGTATGTCAACCACCGGGTTTTGAGGACAACAGCATCCTAATTGGGTGTATAAGCTTGATAAGGCTCTTTATGGGTTGAAACAGCTCCTAGAGCCTGGTATGAGACATTATCAAACTTTCTTCTTGAAAATAATTTTACTAGAGGCTCCATAGATAAAACTTTATTCATTAAGAAAGTAGGGCAGCATAATCTACTTGTTCAAATTTATGTAGATGATATTATTTTTGCATCTTCTGATCCACAGTTGTGTGATGCCTTTACAAAGTTGATGCAACAAAAGTTTGAAATGAGTGCAATGGGGGAATTACAATTCTTTCTGGGTTTGCAAATCAAACAAAAGGCTGATGGAATTTTCATTCATCAGTCCAAATATACAAAAAATCTTTTGGAAAAATTTGATTTACAAAATTGTAAACCTTGTTCTACTCCCATGTGCAACACCACACAACTGGATACAGATCGGAAAGGTAAAGTGGTTGATGAAACACTTTACAGATGTATGATTGGGTCCTTGATGTACTTAACAGCTCTAGACCAGATATTATGTTTGCTACATGTGTTTGTGCTAGATTTCAGGCTGCACCTAAGGAGTCTCATTTGATTGCAGTCAAGAGGATCTTTAGATATTTGCAAGGCACTCCATCTCTAGGTTTATGGTATTCTACTAGACATTCTGGTAAGTTAGTTGCTTTTTCTGACAGTGACTATGCAGGGTGTAAGTTGACCAGGAAATCAACTTCTGGTGGATGTCAATTCCTAGGCAACTGTTTGATTTCTTGGCAGAGTAAGAAACAAACCTCAGTTGCTACACAATCAACTGCTGAAGCCGAGTACATTGCTGCTGCAAGTTGTACATCTCAGGTATTATGGCTTCAAACCAATTATTGGATTATGGCATAACTGAGATTAAGACTCCATTGTTAATGGACAGCTCTTCAGCTCTTTGTATTGTCAAGAATCCTGTCCAGCACTCTAGGACTAAACATATTGAAATCAGACACCATTTTATTAGAGATTGTTTTGAAAAAGGTCTGATTGATCCAAAATTTGTTCCTAGTGCTGATGAGCTTGCAGACCATTTTTACTAAGCCTTTGGATAGTTCATCTTTCCACAACCTGGTGTTAAGGCTTGGTATGCTGCAGCTAGAATAATTGACAACTACTGATGATCTCAGTATAAATACGGATGATCATTGGTAACCATGTCATATATAAGTACTGATGACCAATGAAACCTCTGAAACTCAGATTTAAGTCTGATGAGTAAGTGTGGAGGTCAGACTGAAACAGCTGAAAAGCTATGAATTGACGAAAACAGCTGATGAGTAATTTCTCTTCAGTTGTTTCTACAAATGCTGTTTCTAAACAACTGAAGCCAAGCTATGTCTTCAGTAGTTTACAACTACTGAAGACTAACACCAAGTCTTCAGCTGTTTACAACAACTGATGACCAAACCACTGTTTTCAGTAGTTTCACAACTACTGATGACAAACACCATGTTCTCAGTTGTTTCACCACCTGAAGTCAGAATTGTCTTCAGTAGTTTTATAACTACTGAAGACTAAATCAAAGACTTCATTGTTTCATCGTCTGACGGTAAAACCCAGTCTTCAGTTGTTTTATAACAACTGGTGATCACACCAATACGGTCAGTCATTTCAAACCTCTGAAAGTTAATGCCACTCATCCGTAGTTTCAACAAATGATGACTAACACCAAAACTTTCAGTCGTTTCATAACCCTACCCTATAAATACCTTATCCCACCAGAGTTTTTCTCACCTCTCCCTCAAACCTAACGTTCAAAACTCTGTACCCTCTCTTCATCCATGGCGACCATGCAACTAAAACCACGACACAACTGTGTCGCTCACCTTACCAAATCGCCATATTGGACCAAGTTTCACAACGCCATTGATTTAATGGTCCAGTCACCTTACCAAACAGCTTTTCTGTTAAACCCCACCATATATGCCGAATCCCTGCCAATTTCTGACAAACGTCACTCTTGTCTCTGAGGAGAATGACACAGAGTCTCTTCAATCGTTTGTCCATAGCCAAAAAGTGGTCATCAATCCAGAGATTCTTCGCCAAACCCTCAATCTGGATGATGCCCCTTTCCTGACTAGTTATCCAAAGGGCACCACAGATCTATCATTTGCCCACCATGGATACGAAGGTAACCTGAGTGCCTCTACCATATTGAAGAAACATTCCAGGATGCTGAACGGCTTATCTTTCATATGGTCAATGTTTGCCTGGCCCCCAAGACTTCATCATGGGATCAATGTCCACAAGGTGGCAACAGGTATTGTACTCCATCCTTGAGCAACAACCTTAAATTTTTCTGAAATACTATTCTTAGAGCTCAAGGATATGGCCCAAAAACAACTTTCTAACCGTTGGATATTATATCTTCGGTTCATAATGGCCATAATTGAAAACCAGCTTCCAGCTGGGGACTTGTTGGCCTGGAGTCCCTGCTATGGCTGTATTGCCTGAAGTATCTCCCCGGCACAACTCTGACCAATCACTCAAAATGGCTGCCAGCTGCGCAAACCCACGCAGCTGGAACCCACAGCCACCACCAAAAATCCAAAGTCCCCCACCAAACCAAAACAAAACTGTAAGGATTCCTGAAGTCTGATGCAACCCAAAACAGCCTAAGTGTCTCAGCAACATGCACTAAGTACTGAAGTGAAGAATGCTTCGGAAGTTTTACACAAAGCATTAGAAAATACTCTAAGTGTAAAATCTTCCGAAGCCAAGACCAATATCTTCCGAAGCCAAACATGAAGTCTTCCGAAGCTTCAGAGACAAAGTCTTCCGAAGCTTCAACCTATGAAGACAGATTTCTTCCGAAGACTTTTAGTACACATGCTTTATCTGATGTACTGTTCCATAAAGCACCTTTTCCGCTGCATCTCTTTAAAGTCACCAACTTACATGAGTTGGTGAAAAGGGCTTGCTTTTGGTAACTGTACATTGAGGTCTTGAGTATTCAACTTTCCACTTTATGTACTTTATCCTTTTTGTATTGTATAAGGATGTGAGCTATGGCATGTCATAGTCACAAGGTCAAAAGGCAGATATGCCTTTTGATCCTACAATTGATTTTGTTAGTGTCTAGTCAATTGTATCCAGCTGGCTTTCAAGTATAGCCGGCTGTAGGTTGTAGTATAAGTATTTCAAGTTCTTGTATCTTTTCTTTATGCTTTGTAACACTTGTAAAAGAATTTGAGAAAGCAATATACTGCCTCCTTGAAACCCATATCTCTTGTTCTGTCTCTGCTTTACTTGTGTTCTTTGTATCACCTTTGGTTACCCAGTTCACTGTTTGATTAGAGCTTAGTTAATCTCCTTATTGTGTTGTTGTGTTGTAATTGTGCTTAAGCCCTTAACGGTCCTGCATTGGTATCAGAGCTTTCCAGGCTCTTGATATAAGATCTAACCATCTTAAGATCCCTCACACACACAAAGCTAAACTCTTCAAATGGCTTCCATCTCAAAGACTGATATGGAGACTGGAACCATGAACAATCCCCACTGATCACTCTTGATGATTTTGACACCTGGTGCATGAGGATGGAAGGCTTCATCAGGTCTCTTGATTCAAGAATGTGGGAATCTGTTGAGAATGGACCTTTTATATACAGCCCCCCCTCTGCTACTGGTGCTGGTATGATTCCTAAAGATGTGGCCAACTACTCAGATGAAGATAGAAAAAGAGTAGAGATTGACAGGAAGGCCATGACTGCTCTTCAGACTGCTCTCCCAAACTCTGTATACAGAGGTTTTAAGAAGTGCAAGACAGCCAAACAGCTGTGGGATGCACTGAAGCTGATGTATGAAGGCTCCTCTGAAGCCAAGGAGAACAAGAAAGATCTTCTGAAGCAGCAGTTTGAAAATTTCACCTTCAAAGCAGGTGAGACCATGACCCAACAATACTTCAGGTATGTTGATTGTGGATAACCTAGTGGATGGAGGAGTTCCTCTTGAGAACAGGGACATTGTAAGGAAGTTCATGTCCTCACTTCCTAGGCAATGGACACACTATTGTGTGGTGATCAAGAGGACTGAGAACCTTAAGACTCTTACTCTTACAGAGTTGTATGGATTCTCAGTGGATACCAGATGGAGATGAACATGCAAGGTTCATCTGGCAACTCCAACAATCAAATGGGTTCAGCCCTTCATGTGGTTGAAAGGGACAGCATAGAACCTCAGCATCATCTCTTATGCTACCCTGACAACTCACAAAAGGGTCCTTTCATCACCTTCCCGGAGACACCAAGGGAGAACTTTACTCAAGGAAGCCCATTCCAAGAGACAAGTTCTTCTCAAGCCTTTGTGTCTGCAGATGAAAGCTGTGGGAATTATCTCTTCACTCTTGAAGACCTGGACTGTATCCATCCAGATGACCTGGAATACATGGAGATAGTTCAGCAGATGGCTCTCCTCACTCACAGAGCCAAGAAGTTCTACACAGGAGGACAGGAAGAAGATTTCCAAGCAATGCTACCAGTAGTAAGTTTGGGCTGGATAAAAGCAAAGTTAAGTGTTACAACTGTAACCTTATGGGTCACTTTGCCAGGGAGTGTAAGGCACCTAAAGCAAATGGGGGCCAAACACAACCCAGACCAAACTTTACTGACAAAGCTCCTCAGGCTGAGAAGACAAAGCAACATGCTGCTGTTGCTGTTGAAGAAGGAGGCTTTGACTGGAGTTTTCAGGTGGAGGATGCTTCTCCAAACCAAGCACTGATGGCTGACCATGATGAAGCCAAGGTATTGGAACATCTTTGCTCCCCTGAATGCATTGCTAAAGTAAATAGATACAGGTCCTATAACCTAGAGATGAGATCTGATCTTGAGTCATTAAACATATTAAAATCTGATTTTAGAAAGTCTGAAAATGATTACAAGTTAAAGATAGAGGACTTGGAGAAAACCATTTCAGTACTAAAACATGAACATACAGATTTCAGAACTCAGATCCAAGATCTCATCACTAAGTTAACTGAGTGCCAGGCTGAGCTTGTGATCAGCAAAGCCAAGGCAGAGAAGAGTGTTCTTGAAGAAGAGACCTTCAAGAACATGATATCCTCATCCCTGCACAACAAGGTTTGTTATCAAAATAGACAGGGACTGGGATCAAATGAGATAGCTCCCCCACACACAATCTTGTCTGTAAGATCTCCTAGGTGTGGAACTTGT
The DNA here is from genome assembly GCA_025215565.1 of Flaveria ramosissima. Taxonomy (NCBI): domain Eukaryota; kingdom Viridiplantae; phylum Streptophyta; class Magnoliopsida; order Asterales; family Asteraceae; genus Flaveria; species Flaveria ramosissima. The sequence continues at coordinate 26,009,390 of CM046036.1, forward strand.
GAAGATGAGCTTCCTCTCATAGATCCTGTAAGTGAGGATGATGAAGAAGTGATAGTGAAGAATTCCTCTGAGAAGAGTGAAGAAGAGGATTCTTCCAAGGGCCACTATCCTTCTGAGGAGAAGAAATCAACTGTGATGACCAAGTCCAAAAGAAAGAACTTGATCAGAAAGAGCAAAAGGAAGGCAAAGAAGGCTCAAGAAATCAAGGCTACTTTTGATGCTAAGCAGAAACAAGTTTTTTATCTCTGCAGGTTTCAAAGTAGTAAGGACTGAAGACATCAACCAAGACTCCTCAGCTAAGAGTCATGGTTCTTGTTCAAATCATCTCAGTGCCAAGAAGAAGACTGAGCTGCTGTGTACCACTGCTGCACAGCCTGGACCATCAAACTCCAAGAACAGTTCACAGCCCAAAGGAACTGTCTCAGCATCTACCAAGATGAAGGTGGAGAAGGGATGTGACCAAAGCCAGTCTTGCTCTCAAGGGAGACTTCTTTGAAGAAGAAAATGTTGTGTGTTATGTGTGAAAGTACTTCTCACATTGCTAAGGATTGCCCATACAATCCTAAAAGTACTGTCCACATGACTAAAACAAAGACTTCAAAGAGTCTCAAGAAGTCTCAAGCTTCGGAAGGAAAGTCTGTTTCCTTCGGAAGCTCCAAATCAAAGAAGAAGGTAAATGAAAATTACCTTCGGAGCAAAGTTGGTCTCGGAAGAAAGGAGTTCTTCCGAAGCACTAAAGTCGCTGCAGTGACTGTAGATTTTCCGAAGGATCAGTCATCAAAACTTGTGAAGTTCCAAAAGCTTCTAAGGTTTTGAAGGTCAAGTCCAAGACTCCAAAGGTGGTGTGGAAGTCTAAGAAAGACCAAATGACTGAGGTTTCTCCATCAACACAGCTGAAGATCCCCATAGTACAACCATAGGATCTATTACTGTTGCATTACCTTCTATTACTATTAATGAGCCCAAGACAAGTAAGGCTTGGGTTTCCAAATGTAACTAATCATTTTCTTTGTGCAGGAACAGCTCAAGACACAACAGGAATGTCTGGATAATTGACAGTTGCTGTTCCAGGCACATGACAGGCAATAGGTCTCTACTCCATAATTTTGAGAGAATTGATGGAGGACCAGTTGCTTTTGGAGGAGATGAAGGTGGTTACATTTCTGAAGGGGCAGGTCACAAATGGTAAGCTTCAGCATTGAGAAGGTAACTTTGTTAAGGAGCTTGGTACAATCTTCTGAGTGTATCCCAATTTTGTGATCAGAGTCATAACATGCTCTTTACTGAGCATGAGGGCATTGTTCTCAAGCCTGGTGTGGTCATTCCTCATGAGCATATCCTGCTCAGAGCCCCCAGGAAAGGGAACATGTACAAGATGGATTTGCAAGAAACGTGATACCTTGGCTTCATCATGGTCAGCCATCAGTGCTTGGTTTGGAGAAGCATCCTCCACCTGAAAACTCCAGTCAAAGCCTCCTTCTTCAACAGCAACAGCAGCATGTTGCTTTGTCTTCTCAGCCTGAGGAGCTTGTCAGTAAAGTTTGGTCTGGGTTGTGTTTGGCCCCCATTTGCTTTAGGTGCCTTACACTCCCTGGCAAAGTGACCCATAAGGTTACAGTTGTAACACTTAACTTTGCTTTTATCCAGCCCAAACTTACTACTGGTAGCATTGCTTGGAAATCTTCTTCCTGTCCTCTTGTAGAACTTCTTGGCTCTGTGAGTGAGGAGAGCCATCTGCTGAACTATCTCCATGTATTCCAGGTCATCTGGATGGATACAGTCCAGGTCTTCAAGAGTGAAGAGATAATTCCCACAGCTTTCATCTGCAGACACAAAGGCTTGAGAAGAACTTGTCTCTTGGAATGGGCTTCCTTGAGTAAAGTTCTCCCTTGGTGTCTCCGGGAAGGTGATGAAAGGACCCTTTTGTGAGTTGTCAGGGTAGCATAAGAGATGATGCTGAGGTTCTATGCTGTCCCTTTCAACCACATGAAGGGCTGAACCCATTTGATTGTTGGAGTTGCCAGATGAACCTTGCATGTTCATCTCCATCTGGTATCCACTGAGAATCCCATACAACTCTGTAAGAGTAAGAGTCTTAAGGTTCTCAGTCCTCTTGATCACCACACAATAGTGTGTCCATTGCCTAGGAAGTGAGGACATGAACTTCCTTACAATGTCCCTGTTCTCAAGAGGAACTCCTCCATCCACTAGGGTATCCACAATCTCAACATACCTGAAGTATTGTTGGGTCATGGTCTCACCTGCTTTGAAGGTGAAATTTTCAAACTGCTGCTTCAGAAGATCTTTCTTGTTCTCCTTGGCTTCAGAGGAGCCTTCATACATCAGCTTCAGTGCATCCCACAGCTGTTTGGCTGTCTTGCACTTCTTAAAACCTCTGTATACAGAGTTTGGGAGAGCAGTCTGAAGAGCAGTCATGGCCTTCCTATCAATCTCTACTCTTTTTCTATCTTCATCTGAGTAGTTGGCCACATCTTTAGGAATCATACCAGCACCAGTAGCAGAGGGGGTGCTGGGTATGAAAGGTCCATTCTCAACAGATTCCCACATTCTTGAATCAAGAGACCTGATGAAGCCTTCCATCCTCATGCACCAGGTGTCAAAATCATCAAGAGTGATCAGTGGGGATTTGTTCATGGTTCCAGTCTCCATATCAGTCTTTGAGATGGAAGCCATTTGAAGAGTTTAGCTTTTGTGTGTGTGAGGGATCTTAAGATGGTTAGATCTTATATCAAGAGCCTGGAAAGCTCTGATACCAATTGCAGGACCGTTTAAGGGCTTAAGCACAATTACAACACAACAACACAATGAGGAGATTAACTAAGCTCTAATCAAACAGTGAACTGGGTAACCAAAGATGATACAAAGAACACAAGTAAAGCAAGAGACAGAACAAGAGAATATGGGTTTCAAGGAGGCAGTATATTGCTTTCTGAAGTTCTTTTACAAGTGTTACAAAGCATGAAGAAAAGATACAAGAACTTGAAATACTTATACTACAACCTACAGCCGGCTATACTTTGAAAGCCAGCTGGATACAATTGACTAGACACTAACAAAATCAATTGTAGGATCAAAAGACATATCTGCCTTTTGACCTTGTGACTATGACATGCCATAGCTCACATCTTTTTACAATAAAAAAAGGATAAAGTACATAAAGTGGAAAGTTGAAGACTCAAGACCTCAATGTACAGTTACCAAAAGCAAGACCCTTTTCACCAACTCATGTAAGTTGGTGACTTTACAGAGATGCAGCGGAAAAGGTGCTTTATGGAACAGTACATCAGATAAAGCATGTGTACTAAAAGTCTTCGGAAGAAATCTGTCTTCATAGGTTAAAGCTTCGGAAGACTTTGTCTCTGAAGCTTCGGAAGACTTCATGTTGGCTTCGGAAGATATTGGTCTTGGCTTCGGAAGATTTTACACTTAGGTTGTGTTTGTTTTTCTAAAAAACCTCTTCCCCACCTCTTCATCTGCGCGCTCGCAGACGCGGGAAGAGGTTTTAGGTTCGCAGACTGTTTGTTTTTGGAAGACGTTTCATTTAAAAACGTCTTCCCCACCTCTGCAGGGAGAAGAGGTGGAACAATGTCTTCACACCTCTTCTCACCTCTTCTCACCTCTTCTCTTCTTCTGATTTGAGCCCTAACTTCAACATCATCTTCACAAATCTTCTTCACAACTCATCTTCACACACACCACCACACACCACCGCCGGACCTCCGACCGCACTAGCGCGCCACCGCCGGACCTCCGACCGCCGCCCCCTCCGACCGCAGCTCCCTCCTACCGCAGCCCACTCCTCATTCGCGAACCACCCCCCTTCCCCCTTCCCCCTTCGCGAACCACCCCCTTCCCCCTTCCCCCTTCGCGAACCACCCCCTTCCCCTTCCCCCTTCGCGAACCGCAGCTCCCTCCTACCGCCGGACCTCCGACCGCAGCCCCCTCCGACCGCCGCCAGCTCCCTCCGACCGCAATTCGCGACCCACCTGCAGGTAGGGTTTTTTTTTTTTTTTTTTTTTTTTTTTTTTTTTTTATTTGTTATTAGTATGATTAGTTTGTTTGTATATGGTTAGTTTGTTTGTATGATTTATGATTATTAGTTTATAGGATTAGTTTGTATATAGTTAGTTTGTTTGTATGATTTATAAATTGGTTAGTTTATAGGATTAGTTTGTTTGTATGATTAGTTTGTTTGTATGATTAGTTTGTTTATAGGATTAGTGTGTATATGGTTAGTTTGTTTGTATGATTAGTTTGTTTAGGATTAGTGTGTATATGGTTAGTTTGTTTGTATGATAAGTTTGTTTTTATGATTAGTTTGTTTGTATGATTAGTTTGTATATGGTTTGTATGAGAAATAAATTGGTTTATTTGGTTAGTATTAGTTTGTTTGTATGGTTAGTTTGTTTGTATGATTAGTTTGTTTGTATGTTTAGTTTGTATATGGTTTGTATGAGAAATAAATTGGTTTATTTGGTTAGTATTAGTTTGTTTGTATGGTTAGTTTGTTTGTATGATTAGTTTGTTTGTATGTTTGGTATATGGTTTGTATGATTAGTTTGTTTGTATGTTTGGTATATGGTTTGTATTTGGTTTAGTTGGTTGGTATAAAGGATAAATTGGTTTAGTAATTGGTTTTTTAAGGTTAGTGATTATGTTTTTATTGATTAATAGAAATGGGCGAGAAACATCAATGGTCAAGCGAGCAAATTCAATGTTTGTTAGAAACTTGCGTTGAAGAAGTAAACAAGGTGGGTAGGAAAGGTTTGAGTATGCAAAAAGACTCTTGGAATAGATTAGGAAAGGTTCTTAAAGAAAGTTTGACCTTGATTTGAATCAAAAACAAATGAAGAACGCCTATGACAATCTGAAAGCCAAGTACGTCGGATTTGTGTATTTGAAAAACAAAACAGGAAATATATATAATCCTCAAACAAATACTTTTTCCTAACAAACGAGGAGTGGGAAGACTTTAAGAAGGTATGTTCACATATAAACATATACTTATATATATATATATTTAAACGCTACATATAAATATATACTTATAATATTTTATATATTGGGTTTAGGGGCATCCGAAGGCTGGATCTTTGAAAACGACTCCATTGCCTTTTCCAGAACTTTGTGCAGAATTATTTGATGGTAATACTGCCACTGGAAATTGCAAGTGGACTTCAACTCAAACAACTTCAGTTGCTGGATCATCTTCTGCTCAACGTGTCAAACCACTTATGATTACACATACAATTGTTCATGACATAGAAGATGATGCCGGCTCTTTTGATTTTGAACAACACAATTCCGAGCCTATTCCAGAGGATACCCCCGAGCCTACCGAGGATCCGGCCCCCGAACCTATTCCAAACAAAAGGGCCAGAACCTCGAAATCATCTATCACATCTGATGATTTAGCATCTGATATGCAAAAGGCTCTTCAGTTTTTGATTAAAGGAAAAGATGGCCCAACAGTACTTGACTGTTCTGAGAGGTTAAAATTGGTTGGGTTAGACCCGTTAGATCCTTTATTTTTAGCTGCTTTTCATATCTTTGGAGTGTCGTCATCCATGAGAGAGGCGTGGATGACACTGCCTGAAATTCCAGAAGTATTAAAAGGCTGGATTACAATGACTGCTAAAAGTATGAAACTAATATAATTGTGCACGTGAAGTTGTTTATGTTTGATGGTTGTGTTAGGTTAGTGATGACATTGGTATGTTTTGATGGTTGTATTTGGTTGTTGTTGACATTGTTATGTTTTATGTTTGTATTTGGTTGGTGATGACATTTTATGGTTAATGTTTATGATGACATTTTGATGTTTAATGGTTGCCTTTATTATTATTAACACAGGATCATATGGATTATGATAAGAAATTACTTCTAGTAATTCTTATGTACTTGTATGTTCGTTTTTTTTGGAGAAGAGGTTTGAAACGAATGCGAGACAATGATTCAGAAATGACAGGGCATAAATACACGTTAGAATTATTGCAAGGAAATCCC